>JARACY010006755.1:0-14796 GCA_029255725.1 Scrobipalpa atriplicella
GAGTGATCTCCTGTGTAAATTTTTATTGATTGAGAATTTCTATATTCATTCTATCATGTTTCTTTGTAATATAGCAAATAATTTAATTTTCTCAATCTATAATTCCGTGAGGATTGGCGTAATAGAGAAGAGGCCTATACCCTGCAGTGGGTCGATGTGGGCTGAAAATGATGATGATGATGATGATAATTCCTTAGGCATAATCGGCGTGATGTGGTCGGTGGCATGGTTCGCGGTGGTGTACGACACTCCGGCGCAGCACCCGCGGATATCAGAGGCCGAGCGCAACTACCTGCTGAAGGCTTTACCGCAGGACCAAGGCTCTAAGGGGGTAAGCTAGACCGGAACGGAACGGAAAAATAGAAAATTGAATCAACAACGATCTTGTTTGTCCTAATAAAAAATGTAGATATTTATTTGAAATTATTCCGTAACGTTTTACATGCATGTGATTGGAATAATTGTTTTAATTTCTTACGTCAATGCATTGTTTTACATAATTCCTTGATTTTTATTGTTTCCATGTAACTGTGCAATACGTGGGAGTGGGACATCGTTAAATTTATAACCTTTAACTTTTTGCTAAATACCAAAATGTTGTTGAACTTTGACAACCTATTTATAGTTTTTAAGCACAAAGTTTTAAGGATAAACTGATTTAAACTCGGACATAAGGATTATGTATGAAATAAGGTTAACCAACAACTTGTTTTTTGTGGTTTTCAATAAATCATTAAGGAAAAAATCGTGAATGGCCATAATGTTCAAGGAAACACGTTGGCATTGAAAACTGCAAGAATCAATTAAGTTTGGCACCATATAAGTGAAAAAATAACACAGCGGAATTGCATATTTTTCATTTCGGATTTCCGCCCACGGCTTCACCCGCGCTAAAGATGTAGTCCAGTCCACAAATGCTTTTATCTAAATCCGTCCAGCAGTTTTAGCTTAAAAGAGACACGTCCATACTTTTAATAATGTCAGTAGTTACCTAATATTTCAAAAGATTTATTTTCCCTATCCCTTTTATTTTTACACCGACTGACTAAGGCCCGTATTTATAATCAGCTCTCAAGAGTGACAGCGAGTTTAAGTTTGAGTCAAAAATGTCATTTTAGTACAAAACGGCCTGTCAAATCCACACTTATTATTGCTCTCAAACTTGAGATCGCTTTATAAATACGAGCCTTAAACTAAAATAAATTCAACTCAGAATAGTAATTGCTTGCTTCCATGCTGGACTGGGAGTGATAGAAAAACGTAGAATGTGCCAGCTGCATCTCCTCCCGTGCATGCTGTAAAAATCAGCTAAGGGAATCGAGGGTTTCAGCGTATTGCAATTTAGGCGATGTGCTGACAACCCGTCACTATAGCAATATACATAATCATCATCTGTATTAGCCCTCGAAACTTGTCAGACGTGGCCGAACAACCTAAATGAACTACGTACTAAAGAAAATATCATTTTTTCCAAAATCCTTAAATAAAAATATTTAGCTGCTTTCCAGTGGTAATCTTCAAGAGCCGCGGTACCGCCTCCAAAGAATCTATTAATTGTAATCTATTTAGGTCGTTTTTGCTCTGCCTACCCCAATAGGGAAAAAGGCGTGATTTTATGTATGTATGTTATTTTTCTTAAGACTTACATGTTTGATGGTGTAACCCAGGATGCTCTCAATGTAGCTGGGCAGCTGGTTGACGACGGTGAAGTAGCCGAAGACGGAAGCCCCGTGCGTGATGATGATGGCCCACACTGGCGCGGAACACAGCATCGCCTTCCAGGGCACTGGCTGGTGCTGGGGAGGAGAAACGATGGTATAAATACTGGCTACTTGAATGAAGTGTTTGGAAATTATGGTTAACCTTTCGGACGGAGCCCTACCTATTACTATTCTGCATACACACATACATATAATCACGCCTGTATCCCTAATGGGGTAGGCAGAGCAAAAACTACCTAAATAGATTACAATTAATAGATTCTTTGGAGGCGGTACCGCGGCTCTTGAAGATTACCACTGGAAAGCAGCTAAATATTTTTATTTAAGGATTTTGGAAAAAATGATATTTTCTTTAGTACGTAGTTCATTTAGGTTGTTCGGCCACGTCTGACAAGTTTCGAGGGCTAATACAGATGATGATTATGTATATTGCTATAGTGACGGGTTGTCAGCACATCGCCTAAATTGCAATACGCTGAAACCCTCGATTCCCTTAGCTGATTTTTACAGCATGCACGGGAGGAGATGCAGCTGGCACATTCTACGTTTTTCTATCACTCCCAGTCCAGCATGGAAGCAAGCAATTACTATTCTGAGTTGAATTTATTTTAGTTTAAGGCTCGTATTTATAAAGCGATCTCAAGTTTGAGAGCAATAATAAGTGTGGATTTGACAGGCCGTTTTGTACTAAAATGACATTTTTGACTCAAACTTAAACTCGCTGTCACTCTTGAGAGCTGATTATAAATACGGGCCTTAGTCAGTCGGTGTAAAAATAAAAGGGATAGGGAAAATAAATCTTTTGAAATATTAGGTAACTACTGACATTATTAAAAGTATGGACGTGTCTCTTTTAAGCTAAAACTGCTGGACGGATTTAGATAAAAGCATTTGTGGACTGGACTACATCTTTAGCCGCGGGTGAAGCCGTGGGCGGAAATCCGAAATGAAAAATATGCAATTCCGCTGTGTTATTTTTTCACTTATATGGTGCCAAACTTAATTGATTCTTGCAGTTTTCAATGCCAACGTGTTTCCTTGAACATTATGGCCATTCACGATTTTTTCCTTAATGATTTATTGAAAACCACAAAAAACAAGTTGTTGGTTAACCTTATTTCATACATAATCCTTATGTCCGAGTTTAAATCAGTTTATCCTTAAAACTTTGTGCTTAAAAACTATAAATAGGTTGTCAAAGTTCAACAACATTTTTGGTATTTAGCAAAAAGTTAAAGGTTATAAATTTAACGATGTCCCACTCCCACGTATTGCACAGTTACATGGAAACAATAAAAATCAAGGAATTATGTAAAACAATGCATTGACGTAAGAAATTAAAACAATTATTCCAATCACATGCATGTAAAACGTTACGGAATAATTTCAAATAAATATCTACATTTTTTATTAGGACAAACAAGATCGTTGTTGATTCAATTTTCTATTTTTCCGTTCCGTTCCGGTCTAGCTTACCCCCTTAGAGCCTTGGTCCTGCGGTAAAGCCTTCAGCAGGTAGTTGCGCTCGGCCTCTGATATCCGCGGGTGCTGCGCCGGAGTGTCGTACACCACCGCGAACCATGCCACCGACCACATCACGCCGATTATGCCTAAGGAATTATCATCATCATCATCATCATTTTCAGCCCACATCGACCCACTGCAGGGTATAGGCCTCTTCTCTATTACGCCAATCCTCACGGAATTATAGATTGAGAAAATTAAATTATTTGCTATATTACAAAGAAACATGATAGAATGAATATAGAAATTCTCAATCAATAAAAATTTACACAGGAGATCACTCAGCAATCGATTGCTTGCCAACGGATTGCCTAGATAACCCTAACCAAAGTCGTATAATGAAACGAAAGGATGAATAAATACGAGACGAGCAGCCGGGCTTGCAACCATCCCTATTATCAGAGTCTAAGGCCACAGATAAAACTGATATTTACAAAGACAAGACAGAATTAAAGCATTTCCTGCAAATTAAGTTATCTTTGAAATCCCCTGCTTGAAGTTTCAAGTGCGCCATTGGCTATCCTCCACTTGATACCGAAAGATATTTTAAGCGGTGATTGAAAATTGAATAAGTACATCTAATAAACGGATTCCCAGAAAAGTCCCCGTAGCATGCAGCCGCGATAAGGCCGCGACAGCCATTTTGTCTCACATCAATCTGACAAATTGTATGGATATTTGACAAATAGATGCGATACATTCGTTATCGTGCGGCAGCATGCTACGGGGTTGATGGTGGTTTAATAATGTCCAACCCGATTTCGGCTATAGCGACTGCTGGACGGGCTCAGCAGCAGCAGTCTGGCAGCTCCGCACGGTCGTGTGCTCGCATATACAACGTGTAACAGAAAGGGTATATGCATCGAGAAATGTGTGAATCTACCCATGAAACTGAACAACTTTCGAAAAAAAAAATTGAACTCCATACAAAATGCATCCGCTGATAGCGCATTTAGTATGGGAAGTCAAAACTTTTTTTTTTGTATTTCGACCTATGTTCCTTAGGGAAAGTTGTTCAGTTTCATAGGCTGATTCACACATTTAACGATGCATATACTCTTTATATTACATGTTGTATATGGTGGTATAAGTACCTACTAGACTAGACGAACTCACCAGTGAAGTAGAAAGCTGACTCCCAGCCGAAGTGGGCTATGAGGAACCCACAGATGGGCATGGTGATCGCAGCGCCCAGGGACGATGCTAAAACAAAAACAAAATATTTACTCCCAGTTGAACATACCTAACTAATACCTACTCGTAAGGGACAGCTGCCCGCAAACTGATAGGGGTTGCTCAGTCAACTGTCTGTTCGAGGTCGACATTTGAAATTTGTAAGGGGATTTAAAAAGAACGGTTCCTGAAAGGTTTTCAGCTGTTCAGTTTCGTATACAGCGACCCCTATCAGATTGCCAGAAGCTGTGCCCCTAATAAAAGTCTGCTGCTCATAAGCTACCCCTTTAAAACCCTCTAGAAGGTACCTTTTCTCGTGGAACGTCACATTTAAGCATTTGCATATAAAGATACAGTCATCTTTGTTTTTTTTTTCTTTAAAACAATACAAACAATTAGGTATGTACCTACCTCATCGTTTTCTTTCTTTGACTTTTGTGTATTCTGAAATTATTATTAAATTATTATCTTCAACGATTGTTCTTATATTCTATTGTTCATATTAAATTTTAACGGAAATTTTGAATAATGTATCGGATCCAAGATTTTTTATAATAATGTCCTCATGTAATGTTTTTAGCACCTACTTTGCATAACAAAGTACCTTTAAGTACCTGTAATGTTGCGGTCAATAAAAATATCGTAAACCTGACGCCATGTTACCGGCGCGGCATATTAATAGGAATCCTCGGAAACGCCTAGACCTAAATGAGTAAAGGAAATTCAGAAGGGCACTGTCATGTGACGTGGGGAAGGTCGTGGGCTCGCGAATTATCAAAACAGGTAAAATTAAGGGTCACATGGGTCTAGTGGTCTGAACCCTGGGCTCCCGATTTGGAGGCCATGGGTTGTATTGTATCCCCACCACGGGAAAACACAAAATTGTTATTTGCCAATTTATAACTGTGAGATTTCCTCAGTTTGTTAGGACACAGACTGAATCATATGATTGTCTGGCAAGAAAAAAGTACGTCCGTGCTTTGGAAGGCACGAGGAGCCGTCAATCTCAGCCGCTGTTTTTGATAGTGGCGGTTATAAACTCTGATATCAGAGTTCATCGAATCTTTCGTGGACTTGAAAAATCTACGATAGAATAAGTAAGGATATTGAGAAGGGCACTGTCATGTGATGTGGGAAAGGTCGTGGGTTCGCGAATTTGCCAAACAGGAAAGTACTGAGTTTTATCTTAAAACAGGTAAATTAAATAAGTACAGAACAAGGTCTGATTGTTTTGATTTTGAAAAGACTTTTACAGTCATAAAATCTCGCAGTCAGCTATCCCCATACGGTTTCGTAGGGCAGTTAACTGCCTACGTGGTCTAGCGGTCTGAGCCATGGGCACACGATCCGGGGGACCCGGGTCCTATTCCCGGCGGGAGACAATGGATTTATGTTGTTGTTTCTAGTTTTTTTAGGACATTGCAGGCTGATCACCTGATTGTCCGAAAAGTAAGATGCTCCAGCTCCATGCTGTCGGATGGGATGTAAATAGTCCTGCGCCTGATTCTGACTGTTCCGCAAACGAACCTACCCCGTGCGGAATTTTGGCGTGATTTCATGGAAGTTTCTAGAAAACCCCACCAAACATAATTCGACATAAAATCAAATACCCCAGTAAATAAAACAAAGAACTATTTATGCACATAAACATCATAGATGTTCTATTGTTAACACTATCTTTATAGCTTTTAGCTGCAAAAACGTGGATTTATTTATGATAAGCATTCATGAATGAGATGCAACTGTTTCAATGTTCTTAAATGTTCTTTGACTTATTCACTCTATAGGTAATTACGTACTTTAATCAACACTTGGAACCTATAGGTAGGTGTATAACTTTGTAACTATGGCACCGATTTTAATGAATCTTTACCATCATTATTCAGAAGGTAAATAAAACGGCTGCTGAATCTTTAAATTTTTGATAGAAATGTAAGTTAATTCCGTGCTTCGGAAGGCACGTCAAGCTGTAAGTAGTTTACAAAAATCACTCCTCACCAAGTTGTATGGTAACCAAATTGGGGAAAATCAAACAAAGTGATAGGTAAATTGAGAAATATCTACTTTGTGTTCCCCTGGGAATCGAACCTCTAGATCACGGAGGCAGTTAAAACTCGAGTGGAAAGTCTATAATAAACAAGGCAACAACAAAACATCCTGTTTATAACAATTCCTAAGTGATATTTACATTATGAACGAGCAATATCAGTAAAATTCCATTTCATTGGGGCCAGATATCGGTCAACGAGAATAAGTGGTGACGTTAATTATCATTGTTTGTTACGTTTGTTAGTCAGTGCTAACAAATGCAACAAACAATGCTAATTAGTGCAATCACCAGGTAAAAGCTAAAAAACTTATTAGGTATATTACTACTTAAAAAAAAGAAAGGTTTTTTTTTTACTTATAATGGGTTAGCTCTTGACTCTAGACCTCTAGACACAAACGTCAGCGCTGTCCGTGACAGAGTCGACGATGGAGCGCCTACGCATTTCCTTTCCTCTGAATTTTAGCAGCGCCCAGCCATCTCATTATACAATAATATGCCAGCTAAACTTAAAAGTTAGCAAAGAAAATGTTTCTTGTGTTTTTAACGTTGGTTTTTAAACTTAATTGAATTATTCTGAAAGTGACCTACTGCTATTTAGAATTGTAGTTTTATTCTTCTCTTTTGCCTTACTATTAAATTTCTGAACAAAGCTTTGACAGTTTTAGGCACCTATTGAACTTTTTTATTGTTGATTCCTCTTGTTTACAAAACGCGATGACAACTTGACGAGTGCAAAAACATCTCCGGTCCATAGGGAACAATAGTGTTATATTTAGGCCCGTATTTATAATCAGCTCTCAAGAGTAACAGCGAATTTAAGTTTGTATCAGAAATGTCATTTCAGTACAAAACGAACTGTCAAATCTAAACCTAAACTTAATATTGCTCTCAATCTTGAGATCGCTTCATAAATACGGGCCTTAGATGGACCACCACCGACCAACCGCAGCGATTCACACTTCCCAGAATCGCAAGCGCATGGCATAGCAACAACCGTTGCGCAAGGGCAAACGCGCGTCAGCCAATCAGAGGACGCCATTCGCGTGACGTCAGCTACCACGCCTGCGCGCGCCTCCGACTCTATTATCGCTTTCAAATGCGCGCGATAATAATTGAACATTGTAATGTAATTTTGTACTGGCTTTGAATGATCGTGGCAGAAATGAATTATACTTCCATGCTGGACTGGGAGTGATAAAAGAACATAGAATTTGCTAGCTGCCTGAGTCATTCGTCAACTCGCACGGCTATTATGGTGAAAAGTGGTGAAAAGTTGTTCAGTTTCGTTGATTGAGTAACTCCTATCAGTTTCTGTAACGGTGTCCCTTACATCTCGTATGCAGTGTCCTTGACCATGTTCATTTAAATTAAAGTTTTTTTTTTTTTACTTGGAATGGGTTAGCTCTTGACTCTAGACACAAAGGTCAGCGATGACCGTGACAGAGTCGACGATGGAGCGAGCTAACCCAGAAGACGCCTGTTAAGGCACTGGTAGTCTCACGCACCGACGGAACACAGCAAGCTGTTTGGCGCCGGACTCCGGTGAGAAGTCTACTGTACGAGCCTCCCAGAAATATCGATAACAAATTGACAGTGCCAAGAACGATTTGGTATGAATAGAGAGTTTGTTATGAAAACATGACGACTAGAAATGAAAAGATTCAGTTTTTATGCTCGTGTGAAACTTCTACTGAATTCGAGAGCAGTGGAACACTTTCACTTTTATATAGGTACCTACATGGAAACATAAGTAGCTGCTGGTGTTTTTATCAAGTTCAGCATTAAAACAAGCAAAAATACCTACCTAAATTCCTCTTTATTACTAATTAACTATTGAAATTGCGAATATTAAAACGCGTCATGATCATGACATGATGAGGTGAGTTCCATACAGGCCTCGCCAAATTTGAGGCGAGTTCCACCAGGCCTCGTCAAATTTGAGGTCAAGGCAGGAATTTGCTATGATTTATTACGTCGGCGTTCAAATAGACATTGCGCGATATGCTGTCATGCCCATTTGACTCCAAGATCAATAGAAATGCCATTCGCCAATTTTGCGGGAGGTGCGACACTACTGTTTTGTTATTGTCAAAAAGTAACAAACTGTGTTTGTGAGTTTGTCCAAGCAACATTGTTGTCGATTTGGTGAGAACAAGAAATTGTTGCAGTTGTCACTCATGATAGAAAATGATAGGTGACAATTTTAGTCAATATTTAGTGATTTTGTGCGCAGCCGAATTTCCCCGATTGCCGATGATTTTTTACAATAACATTTTAATTACAACACTTCTGTGAAAATCTTAGTACCTAGGTAGCTACGATTTTTTGTATGATGGAACAACGAAGAAAGACGAATGTCTCAATAATGAATGACCATATTAGCAGGATATGGTTGTTCCATGAGTTTTTGTTCAGTTTGAGGTTGTCAATCATCGTTAAAATAAATAACAAGCAACGAGATAGGTATGCAAATTATAAAAAGTTCGGTTGGTTTGGTAGGTAGACATATTTGAATGTTTTATGAAACATTATTGACTATGAAGACATTTAAGGATTTGGTAACAGATGCAATTGAAATCAAGACTTTACTCATCATGTTGGACATGAATTTGGAGCGGTCTATGTGCGGGATCCACTTGGACGCCATTGGCAGTATGGCAGGCCAGGTGGCTCCAAGGAGGAAACCCAGCAATGTCCTGGAGGCCACCACATAGGCGAAGCCGGCGGCTGCAGCTCAAGGAATGAGGAGTGAAGAAAGAAGGACTTACCCATCATGTTGGACATGAATTTGGAGCGGTCCATGGGCGGGATCCACTTGGAAGCCATGGGCAGGATGGCTGGCCAGGTGGCTCCAAGCAGGAAACCCAGCAAAGTCCTGGAGGCCACCACATAGGCGAAGCCGGCGGCTGCTGCTCCCGGAGTGAGGAGCGTCAGGACGCTAGCCAGGAGTGTGCTGTAGCCGAAGACCCGTCTGGAAGAGAAAGATACGTTAGGTGGTGGAATTTTCTTTGAACACTATGAGTAGGGTTTTGTGACCGTTTGCAGAGCTTCAGTCTTTTATGGTTTTAAAAAAACGAAATGAAATTGTCTTTGCTACCAAGTGGTGACCAAGACAGAGTCGACGATGGAGCGAGCTCCTCAGCATTTGAAAGACTGATAATAGATAGACTGGAATATATTTTATTTCCACACACCGACGGACCATAGGAAACCAATCGTCCCCCCCCATGGAGCCTTTGGTCTGCAGTACTTTCCATGATACATAATGTTTGGGAGGTTGATCGTAACAGTCGACTTAGATTAAAAATTCTATTTTAAACTACAGGTTAAGGATACAGTCGTGCGTACCTTGTGTGCTAACTACAGGTTAAGCTGCAATCGTGAGCTAAAACACAGAATATCTTTCCAAGTATGTATGGCATTCCGCGGTTAGTATGACACGCAATGCGGGTGGGTGGTTTTAATTTGCACATTGACGAGCCGGTCCGATGTTGCTAAGCAATTATAGTAGCGAGTGGTACTGGCTATCGAGATGTTATTGAGAACATCATTATGTACTGCTTGGTTTGCGCACGCAATGCTATATTGATTTATGGTTTGATAGATGTAGTGGAATAAAAAAAAAACGTAGAAAACTAGACTTTTTTAAATATTTTTTATGGGCTCTTATACGTTACTGAAACACCCCTTAAGCTATGGCACGCAATCAAATTAACACCCTGTACAGGAGCTTGACAGAATTTACCAAGGACTGGATAATGACGTCAAGTCAAACTATGCACGTAATGACATCACGTTTCTTATCGCTTATCGTACACTGACACTGTCAAAGCGTATGTTGCGAATCAGCGCTAATGAAATTAGTCACACAATCAGTCACTTGCCGTTCAGATCAGCTTGATATAAAGCAAGCTCCCTCGCTACATATCAAAGATCAGAACCGGGAGACGGAAATACGGCATAAATGAGTCTAAATCATGGGTCTAATCTAAACACAAAATTAAAACATATTTGGAAAGAGACTTCTGTTCTTACTATAAGATGGGCGTCCACCCTACCCAATTTTGGGTACAGTTAGACGCCCAACTATAGATGGGCATGTACCCGGGTATATACCCAAAATTGGGTAGGTATATACCCGGGTAGACGCCCATCTATAGTTCTGAGTGATCATGATCCATCGTCAACATCTCAGCTTTGGAAGCAAACATCTGCATAAGTTTTTGTAATCGTTATGATCGTGGTTAAAATAGTACACTGCGTTTAGAGATATTATTATTTTATTAGTCACGTATAAATTTGTTATAGAAGTAGTCATTGAGTTACTCATGAATTGACCTATTTTTTTATTGATAAAGAACACGCCTACAATTGGCTACTTTCCAACTAGTCAAATCAACAACTTTTTATGAAATGTCAAAAACGCTTTTTTGTATGAAAATAGTAAATTATGACGTCACATTTTAGTAAATATTGACTAATCAAATCAATAACTTAAATACTTTTAATTCGATTGTAAAAATCGAAATGTGCATTTTTTTTTAAATGATGAATGAAATCCACAATATTTTTAGCCATCAGTTTTAAGTATAAACGTTTTGAATTTTTTAAGCTACCCAGTCAAGTACCCAATTCAGAATTCCATAAAACATTACTAATTGTACATTAATAGTTATTTTACCACAATTATTTTAACCTGAAAACATTGCCAAGTATTTTATGATGAAAAGATGACAAAAGTGAATTAACTGTATAGGCACTTAATAATAATAATTGTTTTTGATAAAGTAGAAGAGCCCAATGGTGTAGTGGATAGGGCCGCTGCCTCCTGAGCGGGAGGTCGTGGTTCGAATCCCACAACTTACCAATGTGTTTTTCTTTTTAGGTTTTCGAAGCTTTTTCCGTGCTTCGGAAGGCACGTTAAGCCGTTGGTACCGGTTAATATCGTTTAATACCGTGGATACAGAGGCCAGTGTAAGCATAAGCGGCTTGAAAACTCTGACCTAATGTAGGATTGGGTCTGGTTTGGTTTCCCTCCTGGGTTGCGGAGGTCAGATGGCAGTCGCTCTGTGTAAATACCAGTACCCTCGTTCAATCACCCAGATTAGGTGGCCGACCCTGTGAGATACGGGATAAGGCTAATAATAATAATTGTTTTTGATAAAGCACCAACATAATACGCATTGACGCCATTTAACAGTCAATTGATTGATTCAAGCAATTATGATTGACACACCCACTGCACGCAGTTAGCTACAATGAAACAATATGACGCATTACATCACTGATTACTTGATAAACAATTTGATTTCGCCAACACGTGTATGGAGCGATAAATATTACTTTATGTCTGTCTATTAAAGATCTACAAGCCTGATGGTGTAGTGGATAGGGCCGCTGGCTCCTGTACAGGAAGCCGTGGTTCGAATCCCGCCACGAACCAATATGTTTTTCGGTTTCCGAATTTCATATGTACATTTATTCGGAGCTTTTACGGTGAAGGAAAACATCGTGAGGAAACCTGCACACATCTTAGAAGAAATTCAAAGGTTGTGTGTGAGGTCAACCAATCTGTACTGGGCCCACGTGGTAGACTAAGGCCCGTTCGCCCTGTTCCGGGGCAGGCTCGAGGCCTTCGGAGGGGACGTATATTATGAGCTGATGATGATTAAAGAAATTTGAAGATAAACAACACTGGATGTCTCCTTCCGAAACTAAAATTGAAAATGATTTGCCGTTTAATAAAATTATAAAGTGTAGAAGAAAATCGATAAAGAAAACCGGGAACAATGGAAAGGAAAATGGGAGGTTTTTTCTCAGCATTGGGACAATTGCTTCCATGCTGGACTGGGAGTGATAGAAAAACGTAGAATGTGCCAGCTGCATCTTCTCCCGTGCATGCTGTAAAAATCAGCTAAGGAAGACGAGGGTTGCAGTGTATTGCAATTTAGGCGATGGGCTGACAACCCGTCACTATAGCAATATACATAATCATCATCTGTATTAGCCTTCGAAACTTGTCAGACGTGGCGGAACAACCTATGTTTAGGTCGTCTTTGCTCTGCTTACCCCATTAGGGATACAAGCGTGATTTTATGTATGTATGTATTGGGACAAATCTGTTACAAAGAATATGAGCAGTATTGCATCCGTCTATCACTACTTGGATGCTACTGGCATAGGACCGACAAGATTGACACAACACAAAATTACCATCCCACCTATCTGCATTGGCTGGATGTTGGCCCAACGAAGGTGATAATGATGACCAATAAGAAGAAATGTGTCAAACCCTTGTGATAAAATGATAGCGCTATCTACTTGTCATTTTTCAGGTAAAGTATGAATAAAGTCTTAAATCTCAGACCCCCCGGACAGATAACTCTCAATTACAAGGTAACGACTGTACTATTATGAATTCTGATTCAACTCGCATTAGAACATTAATCTACATTACATGAATGAAAAGCAAAACAAGTTAATAAAACGATTTGATCAATCAATCAAGACAACGACTGGCCTATCATGATATCGCAAATGAAGATTAATTGTTAGGTTCAAATCGATGGCAAGGACCAAAACTGGGTACTGACATAGTTGGAGGAAGAAACAGTAAAATCATCAATCATCATCATAGCGTATGGCAAAATTTGCTTGGATCTAATGTCTATTATCTAGTAAAATAAATATGAGATACCAAAATATAGCTTTATACTTTGCTTTATACAGACAGACCCGCCTTGAAAGAGGGTTGTTTTGCGAGCTGGTGCGAACTGAGATTCAAGATACGCAGCATAGCATAGTTCAATCAGCCGCTACAGTCCACTGCTGTCCAGCCCTAATTGGGTTGTATTTGCCACTCACGCTTGGCAGGCGGATTGGCGAGTTTAGTGGAATATGTTTTATAACATGGAAATTTGTCTGATTTATACCCAGTCGTCTTTTATGACACCCGCCGCGTGTAGAAATGGGATAATGATTTCAAGATGTTCTAGTCAGCAACACATTAGCGACCATAAAAAATATCAAAAACTTACGAACAGGTTTCGTTGCGAACTATCTGTATAAACTGATTTCGGTGGCTTGTATAAGACGTTTTACTGTTCCCTACTTGTTCTGTGGTACTGTGCTAATAGAGATAATGCAAATTGGCTATGAAATAGGCCTTGTTGACTCCGTCCGACCTCTCTATTGGAACGCCTAGAAAGTTCTGCGATGTGGCGTGATTTGCAATAGCTGTAGCTGATGACGCTGAATTGTCTAGAAGCGAAGTTCTCGCCCTGACAAGGTCCAGGCTATAATGTTACGAGCAGAGATCTTAAGAGTAGAACCTGCTGTAGCATTAAAAAGGTAGCGAAGCTCTTGGTTTGAGAATCATAAGCTTGTTCCCGACAGATGGTGCCACAACAAGAATCACAAGTATCGAAGTTTTAATCTGCAGATATACAAGTTCCAAAAATACCCGGTTGGACTTTAACAACATCCGACCAGGCAGGTAGCTACCCTTTTTCCATCCTTCATCACTCGGCCAACTGTTTCAACATTTAACTCCCGAAAGCTTAAGGCTGCAATAGTGCAGTATCACAATATTTAGGCTGCTAAGTACTCTTAGTAACATCAACCACAAAAAGCCTACTCCTTGGTAGTACTGTCTATTTGAATATCCATTCTACACTCTTGACTGTCTGATTTGATCGGACAGGACAATCAGGTGATCAGCTTGTGCAAGTAACAACTACTCATTATCCCCCGCCATGAAGCATACCCATGACCCCCAGATCAAGAGCTATAGTCTCAGACAAATAGACCACACAGGCAGTCTATTATTGATAAGATAATAACCCAGCTTTTACGACAGTAAGCCCCTCGTGATACAGCCATTAAAAACTGATCAGGTACACATATTAATTGACCTCAGACAAACTACCAACTTCCTAGGAAGGAAGTGACGTGGTTGCCGCTTGGTTAGCTCTTGATTGGATAAGTAATTATAGTAACACGGCACAGGTGGGTAAACACGTGTGAGAAAACGCGTTTTTTTTTTTGTCAAGTTCATAAATTTTACTCAACTTTTTCCATAAAGCAATTAACAACATCATTGTATCTGAAATACCTGTCAAATCTAGGCATGGCGAAAACAAACATGATACATACATACTATTGAAAATACCTACTAACAATAATCATGAATTTGATTCTCAGAAAAAAGGGTTCTCTGGCATGAAACAAATTACTGATTGCTAATCTAAAAAACGCATCAAACGAAGTATAATTAATTACTTTTATAATTTGTACTTCAACAAACCCAAAGAAACAACAGATACAAAC
>JARACY010006756.1:0-14792 GCA_029255725.1 Scrobipalpa atriplicella
GAGCTATGGGTGTAGGTGGGGGGGTCTTCAAAGGTCCCGTTCTTCCATAGGTGTAAAACCTGCGCTTACTTCTACTGTTACTTCTAGAAAAACATTAAACATTAAATTACCTACAGTTTTGTTTTTACAGTTTAGTGACGCATTCAATAGTTTACGAGAAAATTGGCTCGCAATTTTGATTAAAAATATTTCGATCCCATCTCTGTTCTATTTTCTATCAAAATTGTGGGGTTCTTGAGTTAACGATGGTAATAAAACTCACATAGTTATGTTGACATGTTTACTGGTCAACTCCCGTACAACAAGTGAAGTATAGTCAATCAATATTCTTAATACTAAATTAGTGCTTACACATCTATTTCATGTTGCAGGCCATGCGCTGCCGCTGTAGTCGCATGTTGCAGTCATTATACTAATTTAGGGGATTCAGTGTATTTCTACACTTCAGTAAAATCGGGTGTCCAGGTGAAGTGCGAGGGGCAACTTTGCACACTACTGGTCGTACCTTCTAACTTCTAAGAACTCAGCGCAAAAGTGACCTTTAGTTGATAAGTGTTCTTTTTTTTTATGTTTCAAAATTGCAGCAGGTAACACCTAAGTACTTAGTAGATGAATTTTCCATCTATTTTACTGTACTAAAGTAAACTAAAGAAGAACTACTTAGCTGATAGGTATCTTAGAGCAACACAGCCTTGGACGGAACGAAAGGAAGGCCGCGTTGCTCTAAAGCAGATATAGATTAGTTAGGGTGAAATAATAAATAATCTCATAAAAAAACGAATTTGTTTAAATAAATATATCTATTTAGGGACACGGCTAGTGCCCCCGAAAAGTCGAGATGCGAAGTTATAAGTAATTACAAATAACCCCAATTGATATAGTCGTCGACTATCCCCTGCATTCTAGGTGGGAAATCGTCCAGCAATGCAAAATCCATTTCAGTGAGACGTTCTGCGCCCAAATCGGGGATAGCACCTTCGTCAGCAAGGAAGAAAGGCATAAAGTAGAGAGCAACGATTAAACCATAGTCCAATCTCTCCCTGTAGTCCCTCTCAAACTCTTCCTTTGGGTAGATTTCTTCCGACTCCAAGTGGAATTTCTTTAAAAAATCGCTGAATGACTTGTAATAGAAATTTCTGAGGTGGTCCAAGTGTTGTCTCCTGAATTCCTGGTCAGTCCCCGTGAAGATGAAGAAGAGGAAGTCGTTGATAGGGCACCCGAAACTCATCAGCTGATAGTCTACTATGAACAAGTCTTCAAGTTTCTCCCCCTGTAAAAGATATTACAAAAATATAATTAAAAAAATTGCTTTTGTCTGCAGTAAACAATTCACGAATGAAGCTTTAGGGGCGGTCATTAATTATAATTACTTAGATGACTTTTTTATGACAAAGATGGTCTAAAACACTGAAAAGGAAGTGATAAAGAAAACCTAACACTAAATTAATAATAAAAAAATACGAATTAATCTACAAGTTTTGATAAATTATACCTATTATACTCTACTCACATTATGTTTCATCAACATATTGTTTAGCCTGAAATCACCGTGAATCAAACAACACTTTGTCGAGGTATGATCTTTCTCGTAGTTTATCCACTTTGAAGTATAATTCTCCAAAAACTTTTCAAGTTTTTCTCTTGACCCGTCTTGCACATACTTTGCAGCCATTTTAGCAATATGTAACACCCCATCCTTCCACGATGTGCTGAAAGTGAAGGAATGTTTAAATCCTTCAATTTTCTCCTTATAATATTCAGGTCTTTTAGATTTTACCACAAAAGAAAGTGCGTGATATTTTGCTAGTTCCTTGAGAGACATTTCGGCGACTTCAACAGACATAGTATACGTGCGGTCACAAGTTTTGTAGCCTTTAACCGCAACGTTTTCAAGGATGGTTACTTCGGAGTTGGACTCGCCGTAGCTCTTGATCAGCTTGAATCGATCAGCTGGAGGAATCTTCGCGTCATCTTGCAACTCCTCGAACACTTTGCTTAGTTCATTATACACGAAGGCTTCTGCTGCATATGCTTGGGGCACGTTCAATGAATCCTCTAAATGTTCAGTAGGAATAATACATTTCACAAAAAGTTTAGTTTCCTTTTCTCCTTCAACAGTTTTTCCTTTAACATTTGCTGTGTACGCTTTTGACATAAAACTGGTGCCATTGGCACCCAATTCTTGCACATTCACTTCATAAGTTAAGAAGCCTTCTTTCTTGATTATGTTGTCCAATGGTTGTTGTAGAATATTCGGAACTTTCATTTTGTGTAAATGAAAAATATATGAGCTCGGCGAATTACACAATAGTAACCAAATTTTCAATTGTGAATGTTTTAAATACCACTAGAGGTAATGATAAGATTATTAGAACAAATTTAAATAGCAAGTGTAAATATCAGACTCTTATTTACTGTTCTCTTGTTTGACGAATTAATGTGAGGACTGGTGGTTTATATACCGACCTGTGAAGTACTGTTTATGTAATTATTTAAAGGAAGTACAATGGACCCCATTGTCAGTCTGGCCAGATCATTGCAGATAATGAATGGAGATAACAATACCGTCGTAGATGATAGCCCTGTAGACATATACTTAAAGCAGTTTATAAAAATGACTCGAAATTATAAGATAATGAACTTAAAATAAACCAGTTATTACTTGTGACGTTATTTAAATACCTTCTTGTAACATAAGTCCAATAATAATACGTAATCAAGTACTTAACTTTAAACTTTTACAGTTATTTTCACTATGACTAGAGTCTGTGCGAAAAGAGAACAGGCATAGAATATGTGGGCGCGCATTTGTATTTAACTAACCGTCGCTTGATCCTGTGAGGTTTATGCCCAGGTCTTTAACCTTAACCTTCTACATTAAATTGCGCCCTCAAATTCCAAGGCTTGTTGTCTTTTCGCACAGACTGAGACTTTTCACGGGTTCTCACAACAAGTTATCAACACCATTTTGAAACATTCAAATATAACTTGTATGTATAGTTAACATTATTCTTTTGAAATATTTTTATTAGTTCATATTTTTACTTGTTTTAACCTCATCCCGGGAAGAGAAACAGCACATTTTGCTGTTTTCGGTGGGTTTTTTTTCTAATCTTTAACTGTGCACTAGTTATTATCACGGAAACCAAATCCGGACAAAATGAGAGAATCACCTTTATGGAAGGTACCCTATCATCACAGCATGGTGACGTGGCTTCGTGACGCAGTGCCAAACACAGAGATTACCCTGGCGCCTGGCGCCCAACTGGCGCCGCTCTGCCCGCCCTACATGCAACGCAAGGGGCTTTTGTTGACAGCCCTTAGCCCCTTAATCTATAGGTACTACATACATACATACATAAATCACGCCTTTATCCCTTATGGGGTAGGCAGAGCGTCAACGACCCAAACGAAGGTCGTTCTGCCACGTCTGACATGTTTCGAGGGTTGTTTAAGATAGATCTGTATATTGCTGTAGTGACAGGTTGTCAGCCCATCGCCTAAATTGCAATACTGAATCCTTCGAATCCCTAAGCTGATTTTTACAGCATGCCCGGGAGGAGATGCAGCTGGCACATTACAACTATGTCTTTTTATCACACCCAGTCTAGCATGGAAGTAAACCCTAAATAAAACCTATCAGTTTGTGGAAAGCTAACCCTTACGCCTTGTATAAGATGATCAAATCAGCTCTGTTCAAGACGTAAATGCCGGATGTCCTAGCTAATATGATCAACCAACGGAAATGAGCGTAATACCACTTGTAAGCCAACGCCGACGGCACTTCTAAATTATTGCTCATCTTAAACGCACAGGCGTATGAAGTACTTACGTATTTTTACAACTAATATCCTGTAGTAACTGTCTGTCTTCTTCTGTCGTTTAGGTTTCGAGTTGATCGACCCGATAAACCCTGACCTTATGACAGAGTTCAAGCTTAAACCACAGATTGCTGATACGGCTGAAATAGACGGAAACCTGGAAACAGACGTACAATACCACATTCTACGGAAAAACTAATTTTGCCATGGGTGAAACCGCGGGTCAGTAAACTAGTCTACACTAATATTATAAAGGAGAAAGATTTTTTTGTGTGTGTGTCTGTGTGTATGTAAGTTTGTAACGAATAAACTCAAAAACTACTGGACCGATTTAAAAAATTCTTTCACCATTAGAAAGCTACGTTCACCCTGAGTAACATAATAATATGCTACTTTATACCGCGTGAAAATACATTATACCCACGGGTAAACTTATTTAGCAGCGGGTGACTCCGCTGACAGAAAGCTAGTAAATTATAAATCATACTGTAAGATTTTGCACGTCTAAAACTGCACGAATTTTGATAAGGTAGGACCATATGCGATGCACTGGATACGGACCTGGGCTACCTTTTTACCACAGGAAAATACCTAATTTCCGCAGGAGAAACCGCGGGGCGAGAAGATTATTACCTATACGTAAACAAAGAAGGTGTAATTTCGTGTTAGGCGTGAATAGGACATCCTGTAGTTATTCCTTGCCTTTTATCAGGTTTGTTGATGCTCGCTCAGTCTACCTCTTTATGTATATAGTATAGGTATAGTGTATTTATTCATTTACACAGCGTTCTACATGGTTCTACAGTATGATTCAAAATATCATCAATCAATGTCAACGCAAAATAATATCTTGATCCGATTACTATAGAATACTATTAACAATATTGTATTATCTTGTTCTACCTATATTCCTTTTACGATTTCATCTCTTTGTCTATCCTAAAACATTGGGGAGAGAGGGCATTCGGTTTGAGTGTGTTGAGAACGTGTTGCCAAACCCTGTGCTTTGGACCTATATTCACAGAAAATGTTGTGACAAAGAGCGAAATTGTTTGAGGAAAATTATTATATTTTCATGCTGGCACTATGATGGGCTAGCATACCTTCAAATAGCTAAGTAGTAAAAAAGCACGAGCCTCGGGAATAAACTAACATCTCTTCTAAATAAAATAAAAAAGAAATCTAATCCTAAAAACTGACCCCAACCAAGAGAAATTCTTGATCTTTAATCTAGTAGACCTTAGCAATATCTACCGAAAAAAGTACGTACCTACACGTTAACGTTCAAAGAAAATCAATGATCAAGAATTTCCCCGCGGTAGATCAGTTGGTAGATAGAGCTCTTTATCGAATATTCAGTGTGAAATACGGTTGCGAGTTGGCATCCCTACCCGGGGGCGTGTACAGGGCAGGGCTGCCAGATGTACGATTTAAATCGTACTCCTACGATTTTTTGCCACTTTTACTATTGTCCGATCACTAGACTGCGGTCGTACGTAAAACGTACGACTTTTTCATTTAGACTGCTTGGATGTCTGTCTGACCACAATTTTGTACTGTTTTGTCTGAATAATGTGCCCCCAGGCAGCCGCCCTGCAATTTAGGACGTGTTTCTAAGGTATTTCCTTGCATTCTGCGTAAATGGAACAGTAATTGGGTCCATACGGGCTACCAATTAGTTAGAACCACCCGACAATGCACTGATTTCAAAAAGACATGTTCTTTTTAACCACATATTCTGTAACTGTAACTGATGGATACTGTAAAACTCGCCTATAAAATAAATATTGGGTGTGTGTTATAGTGTTCTTAATTAGATTTGGAGTAAAAATATGGACGTACGATTTTTTCGAGACAGCTGTATGATTTCGGACTTTTTGTATCTGGCAGCCCTGGTACAGGGTGGTGTCGGCGAGCCCCCGCCGTTATCAGTGCGCAGAGAGCCGCCACGCGCCGCGCCGCCGCCGTCCGGGACACACGTAAGTCACTACATCCTGTATTTCATTCCATTTTACAGGTATTTTAATACACTATTTTAGCCTCATAGTAGAGGTCGTTTTATTTTATACCGATCATAAAAAAATAGACATAGAGTTTGTCATTAAATGGGGGTATATTTATGCGTTGATGTATATAATGGATATAGTTCGTTAATGTTTATAGTTAGTTTCTACTATAATTTTATCATTATTTTTAATTCAATTTCCTGCCTATCCCCTAAGTAGGTAAGGTAGCGTGATTATTTCTATCCTAAGTTGACTCCAGGTTAATAAGCAAACACGCAATTGAATAAAAAAAATCCCTTCAAAATCGGTTAAAAACAATCAAAATTTAATTTCCTACCTACCCCCTAAGCCAGGTGGGGTGATTATTTGTATCCTAAGTTGCAATCCAGGCAACACATATTCAGACAAAAAAATGTCCCATCAAAATCGGTCCAGTAGTTTTGGCGTGATGTGGTAACAGACAGACAGACAAACAAGAATTCTAAAAATTTATGATTTGGTCTTGGTATCGCTAATAATGCCTGTTGCATTTTTTTTGGTAATAATATTCAATGAACAGACACGACCCTTCTAGAGATTTATTATATGTACTAGATTTTTCTTTTTATTTCTTGTTCAAGTTATGGTAATTTACAGATAACATGGTCAATTATTAATTTTATTTAGTATTGTACCGATTTTTTGCTACGGCGTAGCGGTTATAGTCTACGAGCTATAGAGAGGAGAAGAGATTAATTTTCTGCATGTTTTGTTGTATATTGCTTGTCTTTAATTGATATAACTACTTGGTTTTAATTCTTTGTTGCCTTACATAGTTACCCATAGTCCAAAATTAAAAATTAATCGTTGTGCTGTGCCTACCCTAGAAAGAAGACAGGCGCGTTTTTTATAGATGGACGTAGATATGTCGGTATCAGTAAGAAACGGAGCAACAAGTCTTTAGGAGGCTCGTCTCTCCTCCCCTCCCAGGGAGACGACTTAGACTAGTAGAATACTGAAGACTACCTAGGCCCGTATTTATAATCAGCTCTCAAGAGTGACAGCGAGTTTGAGTTCGTATCAGAAATGTCATTCCAGTACAAAATTATACCTGTCAAATCCGCACTCAATATTGCTCTCAATCTTGAGATCGCTTTATAAATACGAGCCCTAGTAACTGCCTCTGTGGTCTAGTGGTTTAAACCATAGGCTTACTATTTGAAGGTCTAGGGGGGGGTCTACACAAAGTTGATATTTGTTAATTTCTTACTTTGTGAGATTTTCTCCAGTTTGGTTAGGACAAGGTAGGCTGAATTAAAAATAAAGATTTCGTGCTTCGGAGTGCACGTTAAGCATTTAATAGTGGTCGTTACACAAACCATGTCACGAAAAGAAGAAGAGAAGTAACTAAAATAAGTACAAAAAGTAATGAGTACCGAAATTACTGGCACATGAGATAGACGAGACAAACTACCTTACGAAGACAAACCAACTTACGAAGACAAACCACCTTAGGTCTTAAAGTGTGCAAGCGTAAAGCGTACTACTTTGCTATTCCACTAGAATCTAGTAGGATAGTATAGTAGGTGTACGTTATAGGCTACGGAATTGCTTACCATCGGATGGGCCGTATAAGTTTGGATGCCTCCTTAATATCACTGAACTATTAGTGCTTAATATCGAACATAGATAGAGAATAAATATAAAGCAAAATGATATTTTTAATAATGATGGCTCCTTCCATGCTGGACTGGGAGTGAGAAAAAAACATAGAATGTGCCAGCTGCATATCCTCCCGGGCATGCTGTAAAAGTCGGCTAAGGGATTCGAGGGTTTCAGTATTGTAATTTAGGCGATGGGCTGACAACCTGTCACTATAGCAATATACAGATCCATCTGGAATAACCCTCAAAATTTGTCAAACGACCTATGTTTAGGTTGTTTACGCTCTGCCTACCCCATTAGGGATAAAGGCGTGATTATATGTATGTATGTACAATAATAATAATAAAAGTTTAGGTTTGATCGTGCGCCGCGATGTTTTTAAAAAAAATAAGGGTCGCCATTGACAGTACAGTATGCCAGGCTCCATACTTGGAAACTCGATTAAGTAAATAATATGTAATTAAAAAGCCAGTAGGTGAGCTACTTTGAAAACTGATTACTTAAAAAGTCAATTACTTAAAAAGTGGACTTGGAATATCGATTTACGATATTGAAAATGGTCACACCCTTATTGTTGATCACTATAATGAAAGTTTAGAATATAAACATTTATGAGTCCTTATTAAAGTATACAATACAATACAAAATACTTTATTGCACAAAGAAACACAAATACATACAACAGAAAAGAAAGGAACAAAACAGTACAATATAGGCGGCCTTATTGCTAAAGCAGCAATTTCTACCAGGCAACCTTAGGAAGTATACCTGCCCGTCTACAAATTAGATCGTTATTTTGAACGGGATTATTACCACACAGTTATATTTAATGCTACCTCGATATTTCAACGCAGTTTCATGCGTCATGGTCACTAGCCTGCCCGTCTAGTTAACTTTTATGACACTCGCTGGAAGATTGGTGTAGTGATGCTCCATCTACATGTTTCCTATAATCTACTGTAAGGAATTCCTCCCTAGGCGCTGGTGAGGGGTGGGATAGGCCATTAGCCGAGACCGAGGCATTTTGACAAAGGCCTCCTAGCTAACTAACTCTGTCTGCGTCGCTCTAACAAGACCTGACTGAACTAAGCTAGACTAACTTTCGCAAATTACTCTAGTTTACATGTTGTGAAGTTTTCGGGGCAACCGTTGTTATTAATGGAGCTGAATAGTTTTCAGTAAAGTATTTAGGATTCATACTCGAACTCTCTACTAGCAAAAGTAAAGTTCTTTCTGTCGTCTGTCTAAGTTTGTTTCGTTACCTAGCAGATCCCCGATCACATAACTGGAGGCTAGTTAAATTTTGCAAAACCTACACTGTTCTAGTTCTAACATACTTACATAAAATCATGCATTTACCTATATATCTTACGAGATAAGCATGCCAATACCTTAATTGTTTATTTTACTTGCTACCATATTTTTACCTACATTTACAGTAAACTATGTATGTATAAATACATACATCTACATGCATTCATATATAGGTCAGCCCACTCAGTTCCTATTGTATATCAAATTTACCTATAGTTAAAAGCGGTTAGCAGCTAAATAAATGATTGCTCCACTTGTGACACTTGCACAGTCCCCTAGGGACGTAAGCTGTTGTTTGTAGTTGAGTTATTCACCCGAATTAACACATTACACACCACATGGTTGTAAACTGCTGAACAAGTGGTGAGGTGGATAGTGTAGTACATTCCTGTGTTTATAAGAGAGTCTTAGTTTAAGCGTTTGGACCAGTAATGGACAACGACGTTTAACATTCTTGCTCTGTGGGGAGACAGGGAGATTTAATATAACGAAATATAGAATATCTCATTCTATTATATCTCGCATAGGAAAAGCATGAACATCTTAATACAACATTTTCTATATGTCAGCACACGTAAGCAAAATTTCAGATAAAATTGTGTACTTGCTTATATGACAGACAGGTTATTCATGATCATGCACGAAATTATATTACTTAAAGCAATTTATAAATAATCTCACCAACCTATGTACTTTTTTTTTGCTCTCAGTCTGCCTACTGAGCGAGCGTATTCTACGGCATTTATAAACAGCTCTCAAGTGTGACAGCGAGTTTGAGTTCGTATCAGAAATGTCATTCCAGTACAAAATCACCTGTCAAATCCGCACTCAATATTGATATCAATCTTGAGATAGCTTTATAAATACGAGCCTTAGGTACTTATGACGAGCAATATATCAAATCCTTTTACAGCCGATATAAAGCGATGACTGCCAGTAGGTCCACTGCCGCAAATGTTTGGGGGAAGGGGGATAGAGGGGGCTTTCTGTTCAATCTGGATCACGCCCGGCTTTTGTTTGATTGGACTTTCAGGCTGGGCGGGATATTATTCAGCTTAGTGACAGCTGAGAGTACTGATATGATAAGAATGGTACTTAAATTACTAGGTCTGCTGTAAGAAATTTCTTTTAGGAATAGTGCCTGTTGTGTCTTAATTCTCTATGTTCTGTTCTGTAATTATTTCTGTGTACAATAAATGGTTAAATAAATAAATAAATAAATCGTCTGGTCATACCTAGGTACTTTACCCATTTACCATAGTCACGCGTCTGTTCCCTATTTATGGGTAGACAGAGCGTTACTAAAACATTACGCCAGTTTTGCCTGTCTTAGTTGTAGAGAAGATTTGTAAATAATAAATGAAATTTATCTAACATCTACTAGCTTTCTATATACATAGATAAAGTCACACCTTTATCTCTTACGGGGTAGGTAGAGCGTAAAACGCCTAGTGGAACGTCTAGTGACGTCTGAGTAATATTAATAGTTAGTGACAGGTTGTTATTGTCAGCCCAAATCTTTGAATCTCTTTACAAGTTCTATAGGTAGGTATTTATAAAACATCAAGAAAAATGCGTTTGTTTATCATTCCATTCATAAAATATTGCATTCCTCAAGTTTCTCATTCATCGTAGCTCTCATGAGAACACCATACAACATACGTTCTACATTTAACTTAAACATTTTATGAAATAGGAATCATACACGTATCTCGTAAAAAAACAATAATTAATTTAATAAAAAGACGTATACTTTTTAAGTGAGCTCTATAAAAAAATGAGCTCTATAAAAAAATCACTCACATCATCATTGCATTATTTATCTATCATAATATTCGAAAAGAAGTCTGGTAGCGAAATTCTAGCGTTTTTATATAAAGCATTACAAAATGTTACCTGAAATGGTTAGCATGGCAAAAACGCCTTTATAGGCAGGATTTAACGTATGCAATTTCATTTCTCAATGCTGGACTGGGAGTGAAAGAAAAACATAGAATGTGGCAGCTGCTTCTCTTTCCAGGAATGCTGTAAGAACCAGCAAAAGGATTCGAGGGTCACATTTTAGGCGATAGGTTGACAAACTGACACTATTGTGAAAATCAATCTATAATATGACAGTGACGACGTTTTTACGCTCTGTCTACCTCTTAAGAGATTAAGGCGTGAATTTATGTATGTATGCATTAATTCTCACAAAAACCTGACCTATATTATTTAGTTTTCGGATCCGGTCTGTTGCCCCTTCCTAGCGGGGCCGCGGGGGTTCGATCGCCCTTGACCCGCCGATGACTCGACCTCTATTGGACCCTCCCCCTACCCCCCCATTTCCCGAATAGGGTTGCCAGCCTTGCCAGCTAAATATTGGTAGCTGAATTAGCTGATGGTAGAAATACGGCGTAGAAAACTAAATCTACGATAGTTCGTAGTACTGCGTAGAAAGACTTCCCGTAGCAAGTAGCTACGCGACTTTCGGTTTTTACGTAACGTAGAAAGTATTTTTTGAACTAATTTTATCAAAATGAAATTTGAAGGTAAGTATTTATGTATGTTTGCAATTAATGAATTAACGCAAAAACTTTAAGGTAAGGTTTTTTTTAGCCTCGGAAAGAAGAAAAGGAGACTTTCAAGCCATCAAATACCGTTCTATTGCTTAGTCAACTGACCTCTCCCGCAGACCTGAAAATTCATTTATTTTCATACTTTGTTGTTTATGTTAGAAATTTGTTTTGTTCCTAGAGTTGGCAGCTCCCCCCTTCTTCCATAAACTCCCCCCGCTCCCTCCCCCTTCGGCGACGCGATAATACCTCCATCCGACAGACATTCGGGAATTGAAATTCTTTCCTATCTATTAGAATTATAGCCCATAAAGGAAGGAAATATTTTTTTAAAGAATACCTTATTTAACGCCTTAAACAATCAACTAAAGCCTTCAATGCTGAACAAGGAACGATAGAAGACACAGTATACCAACTGCTAGCTTCTTTTCCCGGGCATACTGTGAGAGCTAGTCTAGATCTAAGTAGTACAGTAGGTACAGCTAGGCCAGATTTTCGTTATTGGTAATAGGCAATCCGTCAGTAAACAGACATTTGAAATAACTAGTTGCAGCAAAACTGGCATAAAAATGTTGCGCCGCTGACTAAATGTTTCTCTCCTTTTAAAGATATCCAAAATACTGACTGATTGACTTCTCATTTCTAATTCCAGAAGCAACAAAGATGACGGAGTTCGTGCCAATATCCCCTGAGATGCGGGAGGGGGTGCTTCAACACTTACGGGACAGCTTTCTTCGCGGACGAGCCGCTGAACCGCGCGGTTGAGTTGTGCGAACGCGGCCAGCCGCACGCGGCTCTCGAGCGGCTGTGTATGCAAACCATGGCTGACGGGCTGTCAGTAGCGGCGGTGGAAGGAGACACGGTATGTGTAGCAGATGAGGAGTTATGCCGCTAAAACCGCGCGGTCGAGTTGTATGAACGCGGCGCTCGAGCGACTATGTATGCAGACAGGGGTTATAGTGTGGTTGAGACGTTAGAAGGAAAAGAAGCTCATCGTTACGCTACAAAAACGATGGGTTTGTTTTCATCTCTTTTCTAGGCCGCAGGTGATCTAGACAGAATAAAGGTTCTAGTTTACCCAGCAGCCTAAGAGGCGAACGCATTCCTACACACCAAAAGAACACAACAAGCGAACAAATTGACTAAAATTGTCACCTGTCCTTTTCTATCATGAGCGAAGAGAAAGTAACGTAAATCACCATGATTCCAGGTCCTGGGAGTGGCCCTGAACGGCATTTTATGACCCGGAGACATCGAGCAGTCCATTGAGAAGATCCAGCAGTCGTCAGACGAGAAGTACAACAAGATTTTCACCATCCTCTACACCACCAGCCACCAGCTAGACCTCTTCAACACCTTCCAAGTAAGTTGAGGGTTCAAGGTGTCTTCTAGGTGTTTGTTTTGCTGTATGTTTTTTTCTAAGTAACCAAAAACCAATGGCCGAAGACTAACCAGACTAAGGTTCTGTAAATCTGGCTTTGAAGAGACAATTCATCATCATCAGCTCCTTTCCGCTTTTTCGTGGTGAAGTCGACTGTGTTTGGGAGCATATTTGAGTTTAATTTTGTCAATCATAAAACAGTTCGGCTCTTCGGACAGCTGACCTCCATCCATACTTTAAAGTAGATGGCAACCCAAGATGATGATAGCTATTCCTTTGTAACGGTTCGGTTCTGTGCTATGTACTTCCAGGTGGACAGTATCCTGGAGTGCCGCATCATCAGCGTGTCGGAGCTGGCTCGCGGACGAGGGTTAGCTAAGGAGCTCATGAGGAGGAGCGGGGGGAGTTTATGGAAGAAGGGGGGAGCTGCCAACTCTAGGAACAAAACAAATTTCTAACATAAACAACAAAGTATGAAAATAAATGAATTTTCAGGTCTGCGGGAGGTCAGTTGACTAAGCAATAGAACGGTATTTGATGGCTTGAAAGTCTCCTTTTCTTCTTTCCGAGGCTAAAAAAAACCTTACCTTAAAGTTTTTGCGTTAATTCATTAATTGCAAACATACATAAATACTTACCTTCAAATTTCATTTTGATAAAATTAGTTCAAAAAATACTTTCTACGTTACGTAAAAACCGAAAGTCGCGTAGCTACTTGCTACGGGAAGTCTTTCTACGCAGTACTACGAACTATCGTAGATTTAGTTTTCTACGCCGTATTTCTACCATCAGCTAATTCAGCTACCAATATTTAGCTGGCAAGGCTGGCAACCCTATTCGGGAAATGGGGGGTAGGGGGAGGGTCCAATAGAGGTCGAGTCATCGGCGGGTCAAGGGCGATCGAACCCCCGCGGCCCCGCTAGGAAGGGGCAACAGACCGGATCCGAAAACTAAATAATATAGGTCAGGTTTTTGTGAGAATTAATGCATACATACATAAATTCACGCCTTAATCTCTTAAGAGGTAGACAGAGCGTAAAACGTCGTCACTGTCAATATTATAGATTGATTTTCCACAATAGTGTCAGTTTGTCAACCTATCGCCTAAATGTGACCCTCGAATCCTTTTTGCTGGTTCTTACAGCATTCCTGGAAAGAGAAGCAGCTGCCACATTCTATGTTTTTCTTTCACTCCCAGTCCAGCATTGAGAAATGAAATTGCATACGTTAAATCCTGCCTATAAAGGCGTTTTTTGCCATGCTAACCATTTCAGGTAACATTTTGTAATGCTTTATATAAAAACGCTAGAATTTCGCTACCAGACTTCTTTTCGAATATTATGATAGATATAATAATGCAATGATGATGTGAGTGATTTTTTTATAGAGCTCATTTTTTTATAGAGCTCACTTAAAAAGTATACGTCTTTTTATTAAATTAATTATTGTTTTTTTACGAGATACGTGTATGATTCCTATTTCATAAAATGTTTAAGTTAAATGTAGAACGTATGTTGTATGGTGTTCTCATGAGAGCTACGATGAATGAGAAACTTGAGGAATGCAATATTTTATGAATGGAATGATAAACAAACGCATTTTTCTTGATGTTTTATAAATACCTACCTATAGAACTTGTAAAGAGATTCAAAGATTTGGGCTGACAATAACAACCTGTCACTAACTATTAATATTACTCAGACGTCACTAGACGTTCCACTAGGCGTTTTACGCTCTACCTACCCCGTAAGAGATAAAGGTGTGACTTTATCTATGTATATAGAAAGCTAGTAGATGTTAGATAAATTTCATTTATTATTTACAAATCTTCTCTACAACTAAGACAGGCAAAACTGGCGTAATGTTTTAGTAACGCTCTGTCTACCCATAAATAGGGAACAGACGCGTGACTATGGTAAATGGGTAAAGTACCTAGGTATGACCAGACGATTTATTTATTTATTTATTTAACCATTTATTGTACACAGAAATAATTACAGAACAGAACATAGAGAATTAAGACACAACAGGCACTATTCCTAAAAGAAATTTCTTACAGCAGACCTCTATT
>JARACY010006757.1:0-14768 GCA_029255725.1 Scrobipalpa atriplicella
AAGCTAGAATTTTAGACTTGCCTTTTCCCGAATTTTTCGGGGTCGGCTACACAATCTAGGGAATTGAACGAGGATACTGGTTTTAAAAGATGCCTCTTATGACCAAGAAAAACCAAAAAGATTGCAACTTCTTCCCTCCCCTTATAACTTTGAAAATGGAATGAGTAATCAATATTGACAGCTATCATCTCGTGCGGTCCCGGGATCCCGGCACACGCCACGGTACTTCCCCCAGACTTATTAGCCTCCTAATTATACAAAGGAAGTAAAGGTCCTATACACATGTTCGGGTCGTCGGCGGCAGCTCCCGAGTGATTTGTCATCAAAATGAAAATGCATTGTCTTTGTCAAATTCAAATCGAACGAAAATGTAGAGTCGAATGAAAACGACGATCCTTTCTGTGATGGTTAATTTAATTGGTATTTCAGCGAATTGAGGTTTCAGCGAAAAACTTAGAACAGTGTTTCTAATAGAATAAAATGATCTTTTCAAAAGCATTTAAAAAACGACATACAGCATAATTTAATAGTTCTTTCTTTTTATAAAAAAAAGTGAAAAAATTGTTAGTACTTAGAGGTTCTTTTTACAATAATAGACTCTTTTGATCATACCTCTTCGGCTATCTATCCAGCATCATTGCAAAAGACCGACTCATAGCAAAACGAATATGTACGTAGCGCCCCTTCGAGACACGTCAGATCTTAAAACGCTTCTGGCCGTGACAGTTGCACAGGCACCTACCCACTCATGCACTGCAAGTTAATTTGGGGTCCGGAATTCAATTCCCTTGTTTCCTTTCAGATCATTAGCAATTTAAATGAACTTTGTGAATGAAACACGTGATTTGGGTAAGTTAAGGAATCTTAAAAGGTAAATTGAATTTACATTTTGCAAAGTTATTATATAGTACACACATAATATAATACTTTCGTGTATTTTAATAAAAAAATTTAGGCAATTTAATAAAATTATTTCAAGATAGATTTTAGATACTAAATTTTAACTAAAGTTACTTTAAGGTAGTACACCTTTCATTAACTACCCGATGCCTGCTTTAAAATAGACACAATTTCCAAATAGGCAGACACAAAAAACTGAATATAACTCTAACTCATATAACATTGACATGTGATGATCATATCTACTTTGACAAGTCGCGACACCCTAAATCCCAATTTCTGAGCGGAAGTAGACATTTTAACGAACTAGTGCAATTAATCCCAATTAGAATTTAGGTATAATCCATTGCGTGGTTTCTTTGCCACAAGTTTGCAAAACATGATCGGAAACATCAATGGGCGCTTTTCCACTAGACGGCACGTCAACGGCAACGGTGACGGCACGGTACCGTCGACGATATCGTAGGTGAGATAATGTATGAAAATCAATGAAATTATATGACACGCTTTTCCACTTGCCGGCACGGCACCGTCACGGCATGTCATCGATTCCCATAGATATTGTCACGTGATCGTACCGTGCCGTCGCCGTTGCCGTTGACGTGCCGTCTAGTGGAAAAGCGCCCAATGTAGTGTAGGTACATTTTTGAAGACAGTGACGAAAACACAGTCACATTTTAATTAGCAATCATGACTTGTACAGGACGGTCGGGTTTCGACTCTCGGTCTAGTAACCCAGAGTGTCAATTAAGAATTGTAGCTTGTCGGCGCGTCAGCCGTAATTTAGATTTATTTGAAGTTAACATACAGTATGTTTCTTTTTAGAAACTATTTTTGACTAGCATTGTTTGTATTTATAAGTTGTCTTTAAAAAAATACTGATCATTTTATATTTGCCACGGGTTAAGAATTGATTTTAGTCTGCCTTGTGCAGGCTAGTCATCACCGAGAGAAAAATCTCTCTGAAGATGGAGCAAGCTCACCCAAATACTTGGAAACCTACTGGCATTTCCATAAACCGACAAAGAAACGCAGCCAGCATGTGAACAGTGTTTACAAGCTAAACTAGGATTGTAATATGATTCTTTTTTATAATTCAAGCTTTATTATCAAATTAATTACAGCCTTGATTTTGAAAACTTTAACAATAAGTATGAGAGAAAGATTTTGTATGGAAGTCTGCATCACTTCCTGGAACAACGGAATGCATCTTCAAGCAGCTTCGCGCCGCGTTGAGTTGCGTCCCGGTGTGAATTGACCCTATCTTTCGATGAAATTTTCTGACATAAAACTTTGACATCAGCCTATATAGGTACATTTTTACGTATCTATATGGAGTAACCGAATTATTGTTAATCGGGAGCCGTGAAACCGTGGTCGCGGGTGGTCTGACCGACCATTGATTTATATGCACCGCTCGCACGCCGGGATAGAGCATAATTTATTAAGGGAAAACAAACAAAATCCCCATCTCATTTATTATTGTACTGTTAATGGGAAAATTCACAATGCCATTGTGTAATTTTTGATAAAATGCGTACGCAATATGTCTCAGCATAATACTTCATGGAAAAGATTTTATTCACTAAGTATAGGTATCAGACATAATAGGCCCCAGGCCTAGTTGAGAGGAATTTTCCATCCTTACCATAATTGGCAATTTGGCAGTCAGATTGGCAAGCGTAGGTAGGTAAGTACTAGGTATTAAGCGTAGGTCATGTCGCAATACGTTCTTATAATTCATTGATCCATCATTAGACCAGATTTTTAAGTATTACAAAGGTAACCTCATTCAATTCGTGATTCAATTTCATCCTAACGCAATCCCATCTCATAGATTTATGAGCAATTGGTAGAGCAATCACATCACTACAGCCGCTACAAGCAACCAATAATAAGAAGTCTTATGAAACTCATGTTAAACGAATCGAGAAACCAGCATCCTTACTCCATTACCGCCGCCGCGCAGTTGGCACTAAAACCATCTTTCATAACGCGCCAAATAAAGGAGAGATCCACATTACACTGATATAAAAGGCTATCAGCCTCCTTGAGCAAAAGAGGGCGCTTTGTGGAGGCAAGCGAGCGAAACAGGAAGACAAGTGAGGAAAACCTAGGAAGGGCGTTTTTTGTTCATGTTCTGCGGGTTCAGTATACAAAACACTAAAAATCCTTACGACAAGTGAAGAAGAAGTATGTATACGTTTACGTATGTATCTATTTATACACATATTTTTATTTTATTCCATGGAATAACATTAAAAGTAAGTGGCTAAATTATAATAATGCTTTCCGGCGCCGCTAGCGCCATCAAGCGACGAGTAGCAGTACTAAAACTATAACGACCAATCCGTTATTTTTTGCATTTTATCAATACATTCATTTTATCTAATCTTTCAAACTCTACATCCTAATTTGTCTAAAAGTAAATTGTACCTAATGAAATGAAATTCAAAATTCACGACAGGCTCGATGCTCGAATCGCTCGTATAAAAAGTTTATGGCTTTTGCAAAAGGAACTCCGAAAACCAAGTAGAAAATAGAAGGCAGGAGGGGAAGCCTAGCGACTAATGCGCCTGATACTGTTATGGCGACCGAAATGTCGGAGGAAACAACGAACAACGTGGCGTGATGAATTAACTGAGATCATTTACCGTGGGCCACTTCGCAGGGATTAGACACGACAATATTGCGGGGGATGGTCAGCTGATTAATATACTGTGACATATTTTCAGTAGAGGGAGGAGATTAAAAAGCAACAGTAAAAGATAGGTTAAATAAGAATATAGTAGTATTTGTTAGAGCCATGTTAGAGCTTAGCCAACGCGTACTTCAGACTTCATGACTTCTTCTTTAAAACAAAAAGTAAGTACCAATGTGTGGTTATTAAACGACTTTTCAAAAGGAACATAAAGTAAGTATTATGACTTGGCTCTATGTTTTCACATTTTTTTACCTATTCATTTCGTTGTAGGTATTGCAATAATTTTTAAGTATAAAATTCTTTGTAAGCTTTCCAAATGCCTTGTTATTCGATTCCCTGATTCGAATTGAGTTTAAAAAAAAGTTTTTGAACGGAAGCCCTCGAGGCATGGCCACCCGGGGGCACGGTTAGATTGAAATTTTCATTTTCTCTGCAAAACGTCCCCCTCTTACAGGCGTCCAAAAGATTTGCATGTAAAACTCACCTTTTGTTGTTTAACGAAGTGCCTACATACAAAAAGTTGCTACTTCCTTCAAAAGAAAATTTATGTAATTTAGATGATTGTTGAATTTTTTATGCTCATGATCACAAATTTTTAGTTTCAATAATTGATATGTCATCTTTTATCCAGATGAACTATTTTTCCTAGGTACTTTTGAGTCAATTTTGCGTTATCTACCTATTATATACCTAGGTGTCATTCGTACTTATTTTAAAAACACTTCTAATTTAGCTTACTAGATGAAAATTCATACCTCAATAGTAGTTTTCCCGGATGCTTGCCACTTCATGAGATGTTCACCTTTCAGCGACCACCCGGGCGCGTAGCTGATGAGCCCGGCTCCCCCAGCAGTCCCCGCAGCCCCCGCAGATTTCCCAGCTCCTTCCCCCGTCTCCGCCGACGACTTCGACTTCTTGGGACTAGTCGGAAGCCGGAAAAAGCTGCGCCCGTGCTTGCAACTTTTCGAAGGGGAGAAGAAAAATGAGCTCTTCTTAGGCGATTTTTCTTGTTCCTCCGGTTTGGAAACTGATAGTGTCCCAGGCTCTTCTGACGGCCCATCTTGTGTTGGTTCAACTGTATGTACTATCGGGCCGTTAGCACCGCTGCAGCTCGGTTTTGGTCCGGAATTTTCGTCTGCTACAAAGAGTAACGTCCTCTGTACGAATGGCGTCGCTTTGTTGTAAAACTCGTGCGGCTCGGGCACTTTGAAACTGGCCGGTATTGTCGTGCGATGTGACTTCGAAAAACGTCTCTCCATGTATTTTCTTGCCATGTCATTACAGGCACTTTTATTTCCACGATTACACTACATTTGTCTATTTGTCACTACTGAAAATAAAAGCTGCATTTCAATAACAAATTCAATGGCAATTTCACTCTACATTAGCTCAGACATCCTGAAGGTTTTTATTAAAAGTGGGAAGGAAATTGCAGGTAGATGTAAAAGAAGCAAAATAAACGGGGCAGAATAAATCCATAGCGACGCGACCCCTCGAATTGGCAAGATAGGCGGGAGCGTAAACTATACCCCACCTGGGAGACACCTGCAACACTCATTAATACTGGATATGACAATTTTGCTAAGCTCCACCTCATAATTACATCAAAAACTTAAAAGTTTGATGGCGTATTTTATAATGTGTTTGAAACATTTGAATCACATCTACTTATTGTACCATTTTTTATGTAAACGTACAGCGTACAGATTAGAGTGAGTATCATATTTGTCTATTGTTTAAATTTTTATTGAAAGTACTAAACCTTATGTTTGATTATGTGTAGCTAGTTCTAACAGCGGTTTTATTTTGACTATTTTTAATTTATCTTGATCCCATCGCAACTACATCGTAAAACACAAAAAGATACCATATTTTGTTAACCGTATATTTTTTTTGGGTCCGGAAAAATTTCTCTGCCTCCCTTCCAGTGATTTTATTTTGGCTGCTGAAGTGCCGAGCGACGGGTTGCAATTTTCGCGCGGAGGCTTCTCCGGCTATCGATCGATGCGTGGGTAAACATTGCGCCCTTACCTTACACTCAGCATTGCCCCCAAACATCCAATCTTGTCCCCAAGTACCAAGGTTCGAATCTGTTTGTGTCGGATCTGCAGTAGTATGAAACTCTTGCTTCAAAATTTCATGAAACACGTTACCGGAATATGATACGGTTTTGTTACGCTGCGCGCTAATCTGATATGGATTTACTGATGTTACGTTTTGTTCTTGAATTTGATATAATATTAAGCTCGTGCATAGTATCATAGTAATGGATCTTAGTTTTATTGATCAAATAAAAATTAAACTTTTTTTTTTTCAAGTCATAGACACTATTTAAACAAATACCTTTTTCTTGTCGTTTTAACCCAGTTATAAGCTGACTTTACAGCAAAAGTTTGAGTTAACTTTTCAATCGTTTTCGCAGTATTTTTGCATGTTTATACCTAATTCGCAAACCCATGTATCATCTAGACTTCCAAACAAGCGCTACAAGTTAAACCACCGTAATAACCGAAAAAGATTGCTCGTAATTCTTTTAGTAATAGAAAAGAGGTACAAAATTTGTCGGTATGATTAATATCGTGATACGTTTCACGGCATTGTTTCCTGAACAAAGGAGTCTCGCTAAACAACACCAGTCCAACGGTAGTGTTGCCAAGTATCGATAGTTGATTGATAGCTAGAAATATCCACGAAATATCATATTCATATTCATTTATTCATAATAATTATTACATGTCAATATCTATAGGATCCTAATATATGTATTTCTTTGCTAAAAGATTTGATCAATGGAATAGTATCAATAATAATCTGTCATTAGTATTGTTTATAAAGATATTGATTAAAAAGATAAATCGTTTATACTTACAACTACCTTCTGAATAATCAGCAATAAATAATTTGGCAATAATACCTACCTACAGTGAAAAAAATTTACCAAAGCAAAGTTTTCAGGGTCAAACTATCGATAGTTTAGCAACCCTAATCATTTCGTGAAGCGAGCACTTGTATCGTAACCCTCTCTATTTGCTGCACTGGCACGCCATTGGCACGCTACTAGCATGCTACTTGCACGCCAGTCGCACGCACGACAATCACACTGACAAGAAAATGGATGTGAAAATTATATCCGTCTTTCGGTGCAATTAAAAATATTTGATCACTAGGCTCGGCTATCACATAAATTGGACAATATACTTCAGATTATAGAAACAATTCGCCCGAGCAAAGTAGAAAAAATAGCGATAGAAAATATAATATGCTTACCTACCTACCGACAAACGTTGAAAGTTAAATAGAATGCTAGTATTTTTTTTATTTCAGATACATATTTCTTTTACACACCCTAAAGAATTTTCTGTCAAAGGACTAATGACAAGGGCATCGTAATATCCTTACTAAATGTATCTATAGCCCATGATACTATTATTGGTTTAGCGGTGGGCCCCAGTCGATTTTCTTTTTCTTGGGCCCCCTCGCGCCCGCATTCGTGAATAGTCTCCAGACCTTCCAAATTCGAAGGGGAATTACATTTCGATGACATGACGAATCCAAGATGACACACGAAGGTATAACCTGCGACCCGAGACATTTTTGACGCACAAAATATCAGAGTATGTTCCTTAAATACCTACTTCCGTATATGGCTTCTGAATTGTAAGTCAGGCATAAATCGACACGCCCAAGGAACAACAACGTAACTTGAGTTACGACAAAAATGAGTTAAGTTCATATCCTTCTTTATCATATTTTTCTCTACATTTGTGTCCAACAAACGTATCTCTAAGTGCAATAGAACCGAAGTTAGCGAGAATCACAACAAAGTAACCTGCGGTCGATTTCTGAAAAAAACACATGTTCGACGGATAAAACGTGCTATACGGGGTGTAAGGGACAGCGTCCCGCAAACTTATAGGGGTTGCTCAGTCAACGAAACTGAACAACTACCACCAGGATTTTTTTTCAGGAAATGAAAAAAAAAATTTGCTTTTTCATACAAAATGACCACATCGATCAGACAATTTGTATGGAAAAGCAAAATTTTTTTTTCATTTCCTGAAAAAAAATCCTGGTGATATGTGTTCAGTATCGTTGACTGAGCAACCCCTATCAGTTTGCGGGATGCTGTCCCTTACACCCGGTATTGAACTACAATTTTGTTTTACGGATCAAAAAGGCTCCCTTTTAAAAACGTTGCAACTTATCTTTACTTACATTGTTTTGATCGTATTTTTTTTAGATAAATGTACATGCAAAAATATTGCAAATTGAGTTACGTTGATTTTCTCCGTATTTTATATGAATCAAGATAAGTCATTATCATTTTAAGTTGAATTAATATGTTTTAGTCGTTTCGTTACCAATCGAAAATAGCGCATTTGAAAATTGAAACATCGTATATTTATTAAAAAATTTAAAACCAGTACTTTTTCATTCTGATTTCTTGGGAACATAATAGTAAATTGAATTACGAATATATTTTCCAGTATTTTAGTTTTTGGTGAACAGTAAATTCAGTTTAATCGGAATAAATTTGATGTTGTATTTGGGTCATTTTCCCACCCGCATTTTTAGTGAAAATCCGACGTGAAAATACTATTTTAAATCTGTAAAACCGATCTAAATTTTTTTTTAACATAAAATATGGGTATTTTACTACATGGAGACATAAATTTCAATCCTATTAAATAAGTGTAAAATGATTGAATTAAATCATAAAGGGCTATTTTCTAATTTTGGTGGAGTGTCCGCTACCCGATTTGCGGCAGAAACCTATTGAAAACTTTTGTTTAAGAGACAGTTTAGTTTAGTAATTTAGAAAACTGTGATCTGATTGAACTAATTTAATATAAAAATGGAAAGTCTAAGAAGTTTAGAAGTTATAGTAACTTAAAGAAGTGTCCGGGAGAACGAACTAATTTTGGTGGTCAATTTTTGAACGCTCTTAAATCAACAATAGCTAGTTCCTCAAACACGATGTCCACATTTCCTGCTCCAGTTCAATGTGCTCAACCAGCTGCAAGTGATAATCAGCTGCAGTTGGGCTTCATCTTTCAGCAAAAACATAAATATGTCTTTTGGTGGCATGGGCGACAAATATTTTGAAATATTTCTTACTCATTTATTGACCGTGTGTGTTGTGATTTTTCCAAGTTGTTGCTATCGTTCAAATCGCCTTGTAGTATTGTTTTTGAAAGTATATCTATAATTTCCCATATTTGAATAAATAGCGCGTTACAATCATTTAAAGTGAAAAAAAATAATTTTGGTGGGCGTGTTTTGGTGGCGAAAACGCCATTTTGGTGGAAAAATCGCGCCACCAAAATTTTAATCGCGCCACCAAAATTATTATTAGGCCATCAGAGCTGGTTAATATGTTACACTTTTGAAGTTATGTTTGCGTCCTTTATCTTTGGAATAAGAAATAATTGCAAATTATAAAAATGATTAATTAAATATAAGAAACAAGTATGTCTCTTCATAAAGTGCGTGGTTTGAAATAGTTTTTCATCAACGTGAGATGAGGGAAGGACATGAGGGAAGAAAGGGACGATAGGGAAGTGAGGAATATGCGGGAGGTGAGGGATGAAGGAAAGTGACGGATGAAAAGGGAGTGAGGGATGAGCGGGAAGTGAGGGACAAGACGAAAGTGAGGGATGAGAGGAAAGTGAAAAATGGGAGGCGCGATAGGGAAGTGTGGGAGGAGGAGAGTGAGTGACGGAGGTCTATTCAATACTTACGATGCCGCTGTCTTCTCCTTAAATGTCAGCTGCGTCTATCCGATACTTACGATGCTGCTATCTTCCTTGTGATCTTAAAAGGCTGCTGTGTCTTACGATGCTGCTGTCTTTCCGGTGATCCTAAGTGGCAGCTGCGTCTATACAATACTTACAAAGTTGCTGTCTTCCTGGTGATCCTACGTGGCAGCTGCGTCTATCCAATATTTACGATTCTGCTGTTTTCCTGTGTTCCTAAGTGATAACTGCAACTATTCATTACTTACGATGCCGCTGTCTTCCCTGTGATAATAAGTGGCAGCTGCGTGCATCTATCCAATACTTACGACGCTGCTGTCTTTCCTGTGATCCTAAGTGGTTGCTGCGACTATCCAATACTTACAATGCTACTGTCTTCCTGGTGATCTTAAAAGGCTGTTGTGTCTAGCCAATACTATCCAATACTTACGATGTCGTTGTCTTTCCTGTAATCTTAAAAGGCTGCTGTGTCTATCAAATACGATGCTGCTGCAGGAAAGATCCTGTGATTCTAAGTGGCAGTGGCAGCTGCATCTATCCAATCCAATACTTACGATGCCGCTGTATTCCTTGTGATCTTCAAAAACTGTTGTGTTTGTGTCTGTCCAATACTTATTTAGGAGTTAATTGCTGAAGCAAATTGGCTTAGTGATGATGGATGAGTAAAGAGTAGCTACCCTCCTGGTCGGGTGTTGTGACCAAGGGACCGAAGTTCAACTGGAGTAGTTTGGAAGTTGTATACAAGCAGATCGCCGTGCAAACTTCGATACCGCGTTTCAGGACTACTGTTTCTTGATGTGGCGCATTCGATGTACGCTACACTTACGATGCTGCTGTCTTTCCTGTGATTCTATGAGGCTGCTTCGTCGAAGTCCATGTTTGCTAAAAACGACTCTGACCCCCATGTCAAAGGAAAAAACAGCGAAACATACAAAAAAAGTGGCTGCTTCGTCTATCCATTACTTACGATGCTGCTGTTTTTCCTATGATTCTAAGTGGCTGCTTCTTCTATCCATGACTTACGATGCTGCTGTCTTCCCGGTGATCCTAAGTGACAGCTGCATCTATCCAATACTTACAATGCTGCTGTCTTTTCAATGATCCTAAGTGGTAGCTGCGACTATCCAATACTAACGATGCTGCTGTCTTCCCGGTGATCCTAATTGGCAGCTGCGTCTATCCAATACTTACGATGCTGCTGTCTTCCCAGTGATCCTAAACGCTTACTGCGTCTATCCAATACTTACGATGCTGCTGTCTTTCCTGTGATCCTAAGTGGTAGCTGCGAATATCCAATACTGACGATGCTGCTGTTTTCCCGGTGATCCTAATTGGCAGCTGCATCTATCCAATACTTAGGTATGATTCTGCTGTTTTTTTCTGTGATCCTAAGTGGCAGCTGCGTCTATCTAATACTTACAATGTTTTTGTTTTTCCTGTGATTTTAAGTGGCAGCTGCATCAATTCAATACTTACGATGCTGCTGTTTTCCCAGTGATCCTAAGCGGCAGCTGCGTTTATTGTATTGTAATGGCCTCGAATTTGCGTACGCAATTTTTAGCTTATTTTAGGATACTCCTGGCAATTTCACAAATACGGAAAAGAAAAGAGACAGGACATATATAGGTATCATTTGCCTGCTTAAGCTAAGGAATGCATGCGCAGAATCGAGACAATTATTTGCCTTCTAAGTACATACATACACATACATAAATCACGCCTTTATCCCTAATGGGGTAGGCAGAGCGTTAACGACCCAAACAAAGGTCAGTACGCCTCGTCTGACAAGTTTTGAGGGTTGTATAAGATAGATTTGTATATTGCTGTAGTGACAGGTTGTCAGCCCATCGCCTAGATTACAATATATTAAAACCCTCGGATCCCTTAGCTGGTTTTTACAGCATGGAGATGCAGCTGGCACATTCTATGTTTTTCTATCGCTCCCAGTCCAGCATGGAAGAAATCCTTCCTATCCTTCTACGTGCTTCTACTTTTTTTTGTATGAATGAAAAAAGGTTTATTTTTGTTGTATTTAGTGTCTGAAAATGACCGTACTATATCTTTGGTTTAAAAACAAGTTTATTTTTGATGTAGTACTAGTAGTCTAATATTAGCCAACTAGGTATTAATTACTTTTGCTTTGGTATGAATAAGGAATAGTTCACTTTTGTTGTTACACTAGTATTCTAATAATTAGACTACTAAGGTATTAAACACTTTTCTTTGGTATGGAAATGAGGTTATTTTTTTGTTGTATCACTACTATTCTAATACTTGCCAACTAGGTATCCATTTATTATTATACTTTGGTATAAATAAAACTTAAATATTTTGTGAAAAAGTGTTTTATTGCATTGCATTATAGTAAGTAAATTTCAAACAAGCCTACACTTAGATTACTTTAAGGTCAAAAGGTGCTAATAGCATAAGATAACTTAAACGTAACTCAGACATACACTGGTGTTCACCGTAAATTTAAATTATCTCTTCAATTTTGATGCTCAGTATCTCAATTTACGTTGTTCTTGCAGGTAATAAGCATCCTAGCACTTAATTGTAAGTCATAAAACTCAATGAAATCAAATTATTATGATAAAAACAAATATAACATCATATAAAACCCGTTACATGTATTCTTTAAAACGAACAATCACTTAAATTAATTAAAAAACAAAAGCAGGAGAATTTTTTTAAACCTTAAAATTGCTCTCCTGTAAAATTGACAGAATTGAGATACGTTGTTGTTCCTTGGGCGTGTCGAAATAATCAGTAATTAGATGAGCCTTACTTTGGGTAAATAAATTAGGTTGAGAAAGAAAGAGGAGAGTTTATGTATGATATTCTAAAGAGTTCATAAACAGCAATCTAGAGTCATTCTAGTGATATTTCCGGCGCTTCCGAACACAATAAGACGGTTTCACGGTGTGGAGGTAAAAATAAACACTCCTTATAGAGATTGTCAAGTTCGCGCCCGGCCGGCACACGACGAATATACAGGGTGTGTGTTCTGTTGAATGAGAAATTATCTAAATTTCTGATATTGTTTTTCAATATTTACATATTATACCGTTCATTCAGAAATCTAATGTAGCTGATCCTGTCCTTTTCCAATATTATTAACAAAATGTGATACTGTACAATAGGTTACCTATTCTATTATCATGCATGCCTAAATTCATATGTAGTTATTTATTGGTTACATCTATCTAATACTATCGAATCAACCACTGCAAAACGTCTTAAAGACTTCCTTAATTTTCGTAATTTAGACCATCTGAATTTTGGTTATACGCAAAGTAATAAATATTAATAAATTATTTTTTTTTCAATCGAAGATTCCTAAGTACCTACCTACCTAAGTTGTTCCTGAATTTATTTAATTATTTGTGCAACAGTTCTTATTTTTTCTATAATACACCCTGTAAAAGATTGTCAACTCGGGGCGTACGACACACGGGGAGCGTGCTATTTCTGACGGTACTTGTACTCGCTCCATTATTCCTATTTATTTTGTTGACATCCACCAAACGCGGTACGAGCTTAGTTAGATGAATATGCGTAGGTCAGTGACTGGCACGCTATTTATATATTGCTCGTTTTATTGACTGAAAACCGTTATTTTAGGTAATGAGTAGTTGTAAACTAGTTATGGCGTCAAGCTATTTTAATGACGGAAGCGTCAACCAATGGTCGTAAATCAATGTCAGAAATTGCTCAAAAAAAAAAGAAAAAAAGATAAAAACTTTCAGTTCTTCCTTTCAGTAGATTATCATTAAAAAACGTGTATATGGCCTCAATTCACGCCGTCCAGTTACTAATTCTAATTCTTAGTAGCGCTGTCACTTTCTTAACTTTGACATAAGAACAGGATAGCAAACAAATACGTGAGTTTGACATTTCTTATCTGACATAAGACTGCTTAAATTAATTAAAATTAGTGATCACGCTCTATGGTCATTCCTTGTTTAAAGCGCCGTACGTCAAATTAAGAATGTCAAAGTCACGTGTGTGTTTGCTATCCTGTTCTTTTGTCAAATTTAAGACAGTGACAGCGCTGCTAAGAATTAGAATTAGTAATAGTGCGTCCTGAATTAACACCATTATCTAATAACTTATCTTACGTTTTTTAACCCGTTTGTCTGTCTACACTACAGTCGTTTGTCTATTTTTACCTCCATTCTGTGTTATTCGAATTGTATTCGGATTCACCGGAAATTGCAGAGGAGCTGGCAACAATAACAATAAAATTATTCTCTCAATGGTCTTTCTGAACATTCAACGGCTATAATGAGGTTCTTATTATTACTAGTTTGTAACTTTGATTTCTATTCAAAATTATATTTATTGTATCCTATTTTTTGTAGTCCCATTGGTAGAAACATATTTTACATGTACATCATGTAACTCCAAGTCCAGCTCATTATTATTTTGAGAATAGAATATCCTATTATAATTTCCACGGCGGTAGGCATAATCTAGTAATGCTATAGAAAATAAAATGATCATTATCATTACAGCCACTGAAAATTCATGCTGGACATGAGCCTCCTCTACTTGAATAACTTTAAAAAAATCTATCACTAAAAAAGACTAATATAAGATAAAAAAATAGCGTAAAACTTTAACATTATAAAAATTTTCATTTTATCAGCATTCTTCCCCGAAGAACATGATGAACCAAGACAGTGTTAATTATCATGTCGTCCGCAGTGAAACCAGATTAAGTTTGAGGGTGGCTGGAAAGACGGCTTGGCAGCTTGAATAGGGCTCGTTAAAGAAATATTGTCCTCAAAAACTTATACCAAGAGAGCCATTCAGTGGCTTTTTTCTACCACAGATTTTATTGAAAACACTGTTAAAGAATACATGTAACGGGTTTTATATGATGTTATATTTGTTTTTATCATAATAATTTGATTTCATTGAGTTTTATGACTTACAATTAAGTGCTAGGATGCTTATTACCTGCAAGAACAACGTAAATTGAGATACTGAGCATCAAAATTGAAGAGATAATTAAATTTACGGTGAACACCAGTGTATGTCTGAGTTACGTTTAAGTTATCTTATGCTATTAGCACCTTTTGACCTTAAAGTAATCTAAGTGTAGGCTTGTTTGAAATTTACTTACTATAATGCAATGCAATAAAACACTTTTTCACAAAATATTTAAGTTTTATTTATACCAAAGTATAATAATAAATGGATACCTAGTTGGCAAGTATTAGAATAGTAGTGATACAACAAAAAAATAACCTCATTTCCATACCAAAGAAAAGTGTTTAATACCTTAGTAGTCTAATTATTAGAATACTAGTGTAACAACAAAAGTGAACTATTCCTTATTCATACCAAAGCAAAAGTAATTAATACCTAGTTGGCTAATATTAGACTACTAGTACTACATC
>JARACY010006758.1:0-14758 GCA_029255725.1 Scrobipalpa atriplicella
TAACCGCCTATTAGTAACAGCTAATAGGCCTGACATGGTTTGTGTAATCAGAGACAGCACCCGGAACCGACGACGGCCTGCGTGCCAGGTATTTTCAGTCAGTGGTCATGGATGCTATAATATATAGGTAATATGCCTTATCCTATTTAAATACTAACGTGATAAAACTGTTCATGAAAATGTTGACGTTTGACGTTCTTCATTTTGTAACATTTTAATTGTGTTAATTCAAATTACAAATTGGTACCTAGATCAGATAACCTTTCATTAATAATGAATAATAACATTTTCATGCCTATTATAACGTGTATTCAACGTACATAAAATTATCATATATCAAAGATATATCTTACTCGTTAGGTGTATTAAATTGGCGCCCAAAATGGGTCCACCACGTTCTGTAATGTTATTATGGTGTATGGAAAAGCAGGTATTATCCGGTATTCTTCTTCTGTCGTGTGGGTTTCGTGTCGATCAACCCGATGAACCCTGGTGTCTTTTAAGAGTTTTTAAACCGCCTAATAGCACAACTAATAATAACTAGGGCGCCTTTGCGCGCATTATTGTTGGAATTGAAAAACAAGAGGAAAATTACAATTACAATTAGAGGAAAACAAGTTGCTGTAGTATACTTTGATATGACAAAGGCTTTCGACTACGTATGTCATAAATTACTTTTAAGTAAATGTGAAAGATTTGGCATAAGAGGTGTTGTAAATGAGTGGCTTTGCTCCTATCTTTCTAATAGAACACAATGCGTAGAAATATCAAAATTAGATTTAAAGTCAAATCTGATTCCTTATAGATCCAGTTTCAAAGACAATAACCATGGTGTTCCTCAAGGAAGCATTCTTGGGCCGCTTTTGTTTCTATTGTATATTAACGACCTACCGGAAATAACAAATTATAAATCAATACTATTCGCAGATGATGTATCACTAATTATTCCTTGTAATAACAAAAGCACTTTTGAATTTGAAATTAACAAATGTATAGATATAACATATGATTGGCTACAGTATAACAATCTACAGGTTAATATTAATAAAACTAAATACACTATATTCAGAAATTGGAAAATGCAGAAATTAACTCTTAACATAAAATGTAGTAATAATAATTTAATAGAAGTTCCAGAAGCCACTTTCCTAGGTATAACCCTTGATGAGCATTTCTACATGGGGCCCCCCACATTAAAAATATGTGCAGCCGATTAAGTAGATTCGTGTATGCCTTATATAGAATCCGTTCTATATCAGGCATTGATACAGCCCTCATGGCTTATCACGGCTATGTTGCGTCCGTTTTACGTTATGGCTTAGTGCTCTGGGGTAACTCCGGAAATTTGTATGATGCGTTTGTTATTCAAAAACGGTGTATCAGGGCGCTGTGTAATGCTGCACCTCTCGACTCTTGTCGTCCACTATTTCGTAAATTAAGAATCCTACCTTTGCCGTCTTTATACATATTCGAAGTTGCCTGTTTTGTTAAGAAAAATTTACATTTATTTAAATCCAAAAGGTAGGATTCTTAATTTACGAAATAGTGGACGACAAGAGTCGAGAGGTGCAGCATTACACAGCGCCCTGATACACCGTTTTTGAATAACAAACGCATCATACAAATTTCCGGAGTTACCCCAGAGCACTAAGCCATAACGTAAAACGGACGCAACATAGATAAGCCATGAGGGCTGTATCAATGCCTGATATAGAACGGATTCTATATAAGGCATACACGAAATCTACTTAATCGGCTGCACATATTTTTAATGTGGGGGCCCCATGTAAAATGCTCATCAAGGGTTATACCTAGGAAAGTGGCTTCTGGAACTTCTATTAAATTATTATTACTACATTTTATGTTAAGAGTTAATTTCTGCATTTTCCAATTTCTGAATATAGTGTATTTAGTTTTATTAATATTAACCTGTAGATTGTTATACTGTAGCCAATCATATGTTATATCTATACATTTGTTAATTTCAAATTCAAAAGTGCTTTTGTTATTACAAGGAATAATTAGTGATACATCATCTGCGAATAGTATTGATTTATAATTTGTTATTTCCGGTAGGTCGTTAATATACAATAGAAACAAAAGCGGCCCAAGAATGCTTCCTTGAGGAACACCATGGTTATTGTCTTTGAAACTGGATCTATAAGGAATCAGATTTGACTTTAAATCTAATTTTGATATTTCTACGCATTGTGTTCTATTAGAAAGATAGGAGCAAAGCCACTCATTTACAACACCTCTTATGCCAAATCTTTCACATTTACTTAAAAGTAATTTATGACATACGTAGTCGAAAGCCTTTGTCATATCAAAGTATACTACAGCAACTTGTTTTCCTCTAATTGTAATTGTAATTTTCCTCTTGTTTTTCAATTCCAACAATAATGCGCGCAAAGGCGCCCTAGTTATTATTAGTTGTGCTATTAGGCGGTTTAAAAACTCTTAAAAGACACCAGGGTTCATCGGGTTGATCGACACGAAACCCACACGACAGAAGAAGAATACCGGATAATACCTGCTTTTCCATACACCATAATAACATTACAGAACGTGGTGGACCCATTTTGGGCGCCAATTTAATACACCTAACGAGTAAGATATATCTTTGATATATGATAATTTTATGTACGTTGAATACACGTTATAATAGGCATGAAAATGTTATTATTCATTATTAATGAAAGGTTATCTGATCTAGGTACCAATTTGTAATTTGAATTAACACAATTAAAATGTTACAAAATGAAGAACGTCAAACGTCAACATTTTCATGAACAGTTTTATCACGTTAGTATTTAAATAGGATAAGGCATATTACCTATATATTATAGCATCCATGACCACTGACTGAAAATACCTGGCACGCAGGCCGTCGTCGGTTCCGGGTGCTGTCTCTGATTACACAAACCATGTCAGGCCTATTAGCTGTTACTAATAGGCGGTTAAAAAAACTCTGACACCCGGGTTCATGTGGTCGTTCGTCGACTCGAAAACTCACTCGATAAGAAGAAGAATAAATGCAGAGAATTGACGGGAAAAAAGTAAAAAAGGGCCCCAGTCTGGGCGCCAACTAACAAAAAGAGTTAAAAATCCACACTGCGAATGCCGGAATGCCAGACGGCACGCACAACACCATGAATATGGAAATCAGAAACCTCTTTGTTACGTAAATCACATGCAAATAATGGAAAACGTTATTCTAATTCCACGCTGAAAAACCTGTACCGAGGGAACAGTATTCGGTATTTTTAAACAGTCCCGCCGGGAGCTCAAGTGGAATTCAGCTTACCGTAAAAATCCTTTGGCGGCTCACTCGCTGAATAAAAAACGGTGTTATTTTATTGAGAACAGTAAAACCACAACACACGCGGCGAATGCGGGAAACTCAAGCGACCGACACGTCTCTCCCGTCGGCGGTCGACGTACAACTGACATGACATGCCGTGTTTTCGTAAGTCGCGCATGCGTGTACCCACCCCTTTTTACAACTTTATACATACGTCGGTTCGTATCAATTTCAACTTAATACCAGCGTATTAAGGAAAAAGTAAGTCACTTTTAAAGTTGTAGGTTAAGTTGGATGTCAGAAGACTCTGAATGGATTGGATGTGGTATAATCTTATGTAGTAGAGTTGTAGCGATTTTCAGACGTGGTATTCTATATTCTATATGTTGATGTTGAGGGTGCGTCACTCACTGCTTAAAATTAGTTCGTTTTGTTTAGGGATGTCTCGAGTGCTAGATAATTAACCTAGTGACATGTATTTTACGTTAATTTAGAAGCTTAAATACCACTTTAGACACCTATTTCACTAAGAGGGGTACGAGTTACCTACTTAATTGATTTACCACCAGACGTATATCGATCCTTTACTTTAAAAAATGGGATGTTTTGTTTAAATGTCTCGAGTGACATCTGTTTAGTTAACCTAGTACTACATGACGAATTTTGAAACAGTACGATTTGCTGTTTCGAAATTTGAACCGAAGTTTCAAGTTCCAAAAAGCAAAGAAAAAGCTGTATTTAAGAAGGTAGCTGCGACAGATGCAAGGAAAACAAAAGAAAATTTATCTAAAATCCATAGAAATTGCATCAGTAATTTTTCGAGGTTAGTCTCGATTCTCAGATTCCATACAAAGATGGTAAAACTTATAAAATGGTATATTGACTAGGTACCTACACTATGGTCAACTAGCGTGGTTTATTAAAATTCTAGCAGACATCACGTAAGTCTGGACTGAAATGCATGACTGGAATATATTTTCCAAAAGGTGAATGACCGATGCGTTATACGCTGTCTGTTACGTAACTCTATGCAGGTAACTCACTCGTCTGCCGGCTCGTTGTAGGTAGTTTTTTTCTTTTAAATTCCAATACAGGAAGTAAAAAAAATTGCTAACGAAACTTAAGGGTGTAAATCTACCCATTATATTGTACAACTTTTCTCATGAAACATATTTCACAATATTTGGCCTTTCCATACAAAATGACTAGCCGTTACTCTAGCCACACCATTTGTACTTTCTATAAACCGCTTTATAATTTTGTAACCAATACTATTGGTGATCTATGATGATAATTTATCAAGAAGAAGAGTTAAGAAAGATAATTTTAAATGAAGAAAAGAAGGAAGAAGATATTATAAGACTGGCTCAAAAGGACTTAGTTTCCAGAGCCGTAAAATCCTATTTAAAAAAAAATGGAGGGTCGAATATATTTTTATATTTTGACTTATGTTCCGTGGCAAAAGTTGTCCAGTTTGCAAAATTTGGCCATCCAATTTTTATACTCCCTGTATAAATGTAAATAAAACAAACTCGACAAACATACATTTAAAATCAACAATAAAAAAAGACTCTCAAATCCTACTCAAATCTGACTTTGCCAGTTTGTTGCAAGTCTTATTGACTGTTCCAGTTTTACGACTTGGGAATCTTGGGATCATAATAAGAAAGTATTTTGAAACAACATTTTGTAAGAAAGCATCGCACGGATTTTCAGTTTTATTATAAAGTAAATTTAACGATTTCGGCGGGCCTAAACCATGGATGATAATAGGGTGGAGTAGGCATGCGGGGGTGAAGGCACTGACCGAAAAGTGGCTCTCACTAATGGGCTCCATGCTCTTTTTGGGGGTTGTCAAAATATTTCTGTCAGTATTCTGACAGCCAGGAAATATCCCCCCGTAGTGCGTTCACGCGTGCACGGTTAGGGGAAGATGAGGGGAATTGTCTATGGTTACCGCGCCATTCTCGACCTTATTACCAAGAGAAAAATTCGCCAAATGTCATTTTGACAGTGATTTTCTTCTAACGGTTTCCCCTAGGTGCACGCGTGAACGCACTCCTGCGCCTGAAAGCGGCCGCGCTTATAAGTAATCTGTGAAAGCGGCGAATTGTGTCTTGAACAAAAAAGTATGGAATGCTCACTCCATTGGTTACTTACTCCTTGGCCTAAACATAATCTAACCAGAATCTTAGAAGGAAGGAAGTTGGATTAGATTATGGTTTGTTCGGTGGAGTTTATAAACTGGAGGTAAATGAGTTACTTTTCCAGATATAACGAGTTCTAAACTGCCTTTGCTAAGTTGTTTGAGCCGATTCGAAAATATAACACAGAGAGTGGTTTGGGTTCGATTCCCATGTGGCGCTGGAGACATAAAATATAGATCACTTCGTTAGATATAATTTTATTTCAAATAAAAAAAAATAGACAATTATACCGGGTGTAAGGGACAGCGTCCCGCAAACTTATAGGGGTTGCTCAGTCAACGAAACTGAACAACTACCGCCAGGATTTTTTTTCAGGAAATGAAAAAAAAAATAGCTTTTTTATACAAAATTACCACCTCGGTCAGACAATTTGTATGGAAGAGCAAATTTTTTTTTTTCATTTCCTGAAAAAAAAAAACTAGTGATAGTTGTTCAGTATCGTTGACTATAGGTACCCTATCAGTTTGCGGGACGCTGTTCCTTACACCCGGAATAAAAAAAAACGAATATATCCTGTGTAAGGGCATAGTAAGGGATAGCTTCCCGCAAACTGACAGGAGTTGTAAAAACTGAACCTTTTTTTTTATTTTTTTAAATTTTGGCACTAGAAAACTTTGTGCCAGTGTCAAATTTTATATTTTTACGTAGAAAGTTGGCAAAGGTCCCGCAGATCGGTATTTGTTACTATTTATTACTTTGCTGCTTGCAATGAACGCCGTTGAAATATGCTACGGCGTAGCATTTTCTCTACTACGGCCGCGTAGCACTTTCTCTACGATAACGTAGCATTTCTCTACGCGCTTTCTACAGGTTTTTATATCATTGGTTAGGTCCTGGGTTCGATTCCCAAGAGGGACACCCAAAAGTTGATATTGGTCAATTTATACCTATCACAAGATTTACCCGAGTTTGGTTAGGATAATGCAGGCTGATTTTCAGGCAGTAAAAAGATTCCGTGCTTCGGAAGACATGTTAAGCCGTCGGTCCCAGTCGCTGTCTTGTCATCAACCATGTCAGAGGCCTATTAGCTGTGCTACTAGGCGGTTTAAAAAGAGTTCCCGATGAACTTTTACCAGAAAATTCTATCAGTAAGCGTTTTTTTTGCCATTTGCACAAGTAGCTGTACAAGTTGTCTGATCGAGGCGATCATTTTGTATGAGAATGCCAAATTCTTTCTGATTTTTGTTCAGTTTCATTGACTGAGCAACCCCTTTCAGTTTTCGGTACGCTGTCCCTTACACCTCGTATATCTGTGACTAAACCACAGAATATATAATAGTACTAGGGTACAGAAGACGCACTCTAAAACCACATCGTAACAAAAATAAATCTTTCCGCCCGAGAATAAAGTCCAATTCCGTTCGCAAGCGCATCAATACCTACTTTTATAATAACCTATCGATCGCGCATGCAAGCAAAAATGTGCCGAATAGCTACGCGCGAGAGTTATTATTTCTTTGAAAGTCTCAAACAGCTCGCTCACTCGCACCCTTTAGGGTTGCGACCTTGCGACTAGCGACTTTTGGTGACGTAACGGAAATTGTCTGGTAGGTGAAATAGGTATCATATCACAGGAATAATTTATGTATTCTACCTAGGTATAATCCAATCTATTTTCGTTGAGATCGGCCAACTGCGCGGGACTAGTTTTTAGTTCCCAAATGTTTCCGCCGGGAATCGAACCCAGGACCTCCGGGTCGAAAGCCCATAGCTCAGACCACGGAGGCCGTTTACTTATAGGTATACTTTAGTTGTTAAGTAAGTAGGTATAAGCACCTAACCTACTTATATTATTAAATTTATCGAAAGAGTCTAGAAAACTACCATACAGATTAATTAAATCATTTAAATATAAACTAAAACTTGGCGCGATAACTTTAACAAGGCGACTGCGATACGCGTGCGTGAGCGGAATATACAGTACGAATCGAGCGACGCGCGACAGCCTACTGAACTAAGCCCCACGCGTGGGGCGGTGCAAGTACTTGTAGCTTCATGCCTACCGGCCGGAGTGCGCCAGGCCTGACTAAACTATAAAAATCACAAACTAAATATTTAATTACTTACCAAGCTACAGCGATCCATCTTTGTTACGCCTTCATCAAAGTAGTCAATAAAATAATTCCAACAGTTTCGGTAACTTTTCCGGGTTCCCCAACTTCCGGTCCGGAACCGGAACCAGGCTGCATTTTGTTTCAGGCCCAAATTAATCTTGTTCTGGAGTGCGTTCACGCATGCACCTAGGGGAAACCGTTGGAGCGACTTTTAATCTGACAGCTCGCGTAAACCCCCCGCTCATGCACGCACTTGCACGTGTCAGGATGAAATTTCCCCTGACTGGCGCCTGTGGACTGGCGCTACAAAACGCGGTTTTATCAACTGTCATAGTGAAAAGCTCAGAAGTGAAAAGTTTCCCTAATCTTGCGCTAACCAAACGCCCGTGAACGTACCCCAGAAGGGCGAATGATACTAGAGTCTGTCTAATGAGTCGTTGCACACGGAAATGGCGCTAATTTTAAAAATCTTTAAACGAAAACACAGAAAAACTACAATAAAACTATTTTGATACTTTTTGTATGGAAATATCAAAATAGTTTTTTGTATAAAAGTATCAAAATAGTTTTATTGTAGTTTTTCTGTGTTTAAATGTGAAAGATGTTTAAAATTTGCGCCATTTTCGTGTGCAACGACTCATTAGACAGACTCTATCAGGCCTCACCCTTTAGGACCACTAGTACCACCGAGTTGTACCACCGGTGGTACGAGTGGGGCATCTACTGTCCCAGTTGTATCACCGAGTTGTTGATCTGATTGGATGAATAGACGCAAGCAAAATCTTTGATAGGGACAGGTTGTCAGCAGCCCATCGAATATTTTTGTATTCAACGCCCATTTTTATGGACATCCAGATTTATTAATTAATTATAATAGGCAGAGAGAAGTACGAGGTTTGGCGTAAATAATTTCTCAAAAACCTTGCAATTTAATCTATGTCTAGATGTTTTGTTGGATCGATAAATAATGGAAATCGAGGTTGAAAAATGAAAGACAAAATTTGCTTTTTCCGTTTCATACTCACTGTATGTCTTTATTTTATTTTTTTGTGTTTTTGTCAATTTATTTTTATTTAAAACTTTTCTTTAAATCAAATTTTATAATATTATTAAATATGTCTCGAGTGTATTTACACTTTATACACATGTAGGTATATACATTTAACTAAACGTATGTACATCAATGTTATATGTATATGGTACCTAACAACATAATGCTAGATAAGTTTCATACAGAAACAGATATACAAAAAAAACCGCTAGTCGACACTGAAGGACAAGAAAAATCGCCCACCTTCTATTTTCTTATTCAATAATTTATTAAATGCATATTGCTATAAAACACGTCTTGTGAACCAATCACAAAATAAATACTTCATTAAAACTTATGCCACAAAAATGGGTACATGTACTTATGTACGCGCGTGAGAAGTTATACTTCTTTGACATTTTTCATAATAGAGGTTCTATGTCTATTTTGTGGCCAACTTCATACTGTTAAATGTTTGTGTTACAGATGCGCGCGCATCGTAAAATTTTACTCTCAACAATTTTTATAAGTCTTGCTATTATTTTTGTGGCTAAAGTTTTAGCCAAGTGTTTACTTCAAGTCTTATTTTTAGGTAGACGACTTTTAGTGGCCTTAAGTATACAAATTACAATCTATGCCTTCGTACATTATAGTTGCACTCGTTACAAAACCATTTTTTATTATTTTAAGTTTATTAGTTTTTAAGAAACTATTTGGGCGCCATTTTGTATTAGCTTGATTTTTTTCAGCATCAAGTTACACCAGATTAAATTTAACAGGTTTTTAAGGCTACATTAATAAACAGTTTAATTCGCATTTTCTTTCGTTATTAATAAATCAAATATTACAAAAAAAAACTTCGAAATCGATAATACCAAACAGTGGGGATAAAAACTGGGAAATGGCGCCACTAGCGAGTGTTCCTTTTTTGTGATTGGTCAGTAATCTGTCAATGTCAAAATTTTGCGTCTTCTCATTGGTTTTTTTTGGAAGACTCGCCAGTGGCGCCATCGGCAATTAGCTTTGCGATTTTATCCCCATTACCGATTTCACTTTATCCCTAGACCCCTAGACTCAATACCTAACTAAATAATAGCACAGAAGAACATAATAGACAACGGTTGCAAGGAGTGGTTTGATCCTAATAAAAAAACAATATTTAACTGTTTCACTTAAAAACTCACTATATAATTTCAAATCCTAACTAACCAGAATGTTTATTTATAAAATTCGAACCATTTCAAAGATATGAATCTAGATCGCAGCTCAACATAAATAATTTGCGTTCCTAGAAACAATAAAATTATCCCACGCGTGGGTTGTGCTTGTAAACAAATCGAGATAAAGTAATTTTCCACTAGCGAAGAATAATGAATCAGCGAGTTTCCTACTCTATACCACATTTATCGTTATAAGTTGAATAGGAGGGAATTTTGAAATTGGGGATCAGGAAAAAAATGTGTTCCCTAAGTAATCCTTTTGCCTGTAAAAATGGAACAACAGTGACCTTTAATTTGAAAACTTTTGATTGTTTATATTTTTTATTTTCAACAATGATGAATTTGTGATACTGCAATAAAGAATGATTATGATTTGAATATCTGTGTCTTTTCTGCGTGTTTCTGTACCCGTGACGGCCCTATTATGAGCCTAGAATCATACAGAAAAACAACAGCCAAAATTAATATCTGTCGAAAAAGGAATCTGACCAATGTGATCTCCAGTGATGTCTTTTGGCTACTTTCCAACTAGTCAAATCAGCAACTTTTTATGAAATGTCAAAAACGCTTTTTTGTATGAAAATAGTGAGTTATGACGTCACATTTTAGTAAATATTGACTACTCAAATCAATAACTTATATACTTTTAATTCGATTATTAAATTCTAAATGAGCATTCTTTTTTAATGATGAATGAAATCCACAATATTTTTTGCCATCAGTTTTAAGTATAAATGTTTTGAATTTTTTAAGCTACCCAGTCAAGTACCCAATTATGTGTATAAACTTAAGTCATATTGTCAGGTTGAAGAGTAGCAAACACCCATTTAGATGAAGCTAGTCGTGAACATAAATCATAAGTGTTTTGCGTCACGTCAATTAGATGGTTATAAAATCTGAAATTATGGCTGTAAAATGAGTAGCAATATCAGGGTTGACCAGGTTATAAAACTTTAATTTGGCAGTATTATCTGTGTGTCTGTCTCATTATTATAGTTTTACTGCATAACCTAAAAATCAGCTAAGGGAATCGAGGGTTTCAGTGTATTGCAATTTAGGCGATGGGCTGACAACCCGTCACAATAGCAATATACATCATCATCTGTATTAGCCCTCGAAACTTGTCAGACGTGGCGGAACGACCTGTTTAGGTCGTTTTTGCTCTGCCTACCCCATTAGGGATACAGGCGTGATTTTATGTATGTATCAAAACGTCGCTTGCAACGGTTTATGATCTCCAGTCAATTTTGCAGAAAACAAATCATATTTACAGCAAAACTGGTAACTTCTACTGACAGAAGCATGCAACTGGAACACAATATTGCAAGGAGTGATTTATGCATCGAAAAGTCTACTAACTCTATCACCACACCCAGTTAGCAATACACACATACAAATAGGGTAGTGTTTCAATCATGATATCGTATGGGGGTTTTTATGTTAGATCCTATAATACAGGGTGTAAAAAAAGTACTGCGTTCCTTTAAACCACATGTTCTACTGATGACCACTTTCCAAAGCAAAAAATTTTTTAGCTCGAAATAAAATTTTGCTCTTTCCATACACAGCTGCAGATCCCGGAGAGCATCTTTGTATGGAAAAGGCAAATTTTTTTTTTCGAGCGAAATTTTTTCTGCTTTGGGAAAGTTGTTTGGTATCATCAGTAGAACATGTGGTTTAAAGGAACGCAGTACTTTTTTTTACACCCTGTATAATGAAATATTTAGTCTATGTTTTGTTCTCCCAATGGGTTGACAAGAACTATAATTTTTTTAGGTAACATGGCATTTTTTTGCCTTTTGTACTGGTTTATTTTTTTTTTACTTCTGTCTGTACTGAGTACTGACTGTATGCTCTTGATTTTTTTTCTTGTGTTTGCATTCTTCTTGCAACATTGTATCATTTAGCCTTAGCCATTTTTAGGTTATGCAGTAAAACTATAATAATGAGACAGACACACAGATAATACTGCCAAATTAAAGTTTTATAACCTGGTCAACCCTGATATTGCTACTCATTTTACAGCCATAATTTCAGATTTTATAACCATCTAATTGACGTGACGCAAAACACTTATGATTTATGTTCACGACTAGCTTCATCTAAATGGGTGTTTGCTACTCTTCAACCTGACAATATGACTTAAGTTTATACACATAATTGGGTACTTGACTGGGTAGCTTAAAAAATTCAAAACATTTATACTTAAAACTGATGGCAAAAAATATTGTGGATTTCATTCATCATTAAAAAAGAATGCTCATTTAGAATTTAATAATCGAATTAAAAGTATATAAGTTATTGATTTGAGTAGTCAATATTTACTAAAATGTGACGTCATAACTCACTATTTTCATACAAAAAAGCGTTTTTGACATTTCATAAAAAGTTGCTGATTTGACTAGTTGGAAAGTAGCCAAAAGACATCACTGGAGATCACATTGGTCAGATTCCTTTTTCGACAGATATTAATTTTGGCTGTTGTTTTTCTGTATGATTCTAGGCTCATAATAGGGCCGTCACGGGTACAGAAACACGCAGAAAAAGACACAGATATTCAAATCATAATCATTCTTTATTGCAGTATCACAAATTCATCATTGTTGAAAATAAAAAATATAAACAATCAAAAGTTTTCAAATTAAAGGTCACTGTTGTTCCATTTTTACAGGCAAAAGGATTACTTAGGGAACACATTTTTTTCCTGATCCCCAATTTCAAAATTCCCTCCTATTCAACTTATAACGATAAATGTGGTATAGAGTAGGAAACTCGCTGATTCATTATTCTTCGCTAGTGGAAAATTACTTTATCTCGATTTGTTTACAAGCACAACCCACGCGTGGGATAATTTTATTGTTTCTAGGAACGCAAATTATTTATGTTGAGCTGCGATCTAGATTCATATCTTTGAAATGGTTCGAATTTTATAAATAAACATTCTGGTTAGTTAGGATTTGAAATTATATAGTGAGTTTTTAAGTGAAACAGTTAAATATTGTTTTTTTTATTAGGATCAAACCACTCCTTGCAACCGTTGTCTATTATGTTCTTCTGTGCTATTATTTAGTTAGGTATTGAGTCTAGGGGTCTAGGGATAAAGTGAAATCGGTAATGGGGATAAAATCGCAAAGCTAATTGCCGATGGCGCCACTGGCGAGTCTTCCAAAAAAAACCAATGAGAAGACGCAAAATTTTGACATTGACAGATTACTGACCAATCACAAAAAAGGAACACTCGCTAGTGGCGCCATTTCCCAGTTTTTATCCCCACTGTTTGGTATTATCGATTTCGAAGTTTTTTTTTGTAATATTTGATTTATTAATAACGAAAGAAAATGCGAATTAAACTGTTTATTAATGTAGCCTTAAAAAACCTGTTAAATTTAATCTGGTGTAACTTGATGCTGAAAAAAATCAAGCTAATACAAAAATGGCGCCCAAATAGTTTCTTAAAAACTAATAAACTTAAAATAATAAAAAATGGTTTTGTAACGAGTGCAACTATAATGTACGAAGGCATAGATTGTAATTTGTATACTTAAGGCCACTAAAAGTCGTCTACCTAAAAATAAGACTTGAAGTAAACACTTGGCTAAAACTTTAGCCACAAAAATAATAGCAAGACTTATAAAAATTGTTGAGAGTAAAATTTTACGATGCGCGCGCATCTGTAACACAAACATTTAACAGTATGAAGTTGGCCACAAAATAGACATAGAACCTCTATTATGAAAAATGTCAAAGAAGTATAACTTCTCACGCGCGTACATAAGTACATGTACCCATTTTTGTGGCATAAGTTTTAATGAAGTATTTATTTTGTGATTGGTTCACAAGACGTGTTTTATAGCAATATGCATTTAATAAATTATTGAATAAGAAAATAGAAGGTGGGCGATTTTTTCTTGTCCTTCAGTGTCGACTAGCGGTTTTTTTTGTATATCTGTTTCTGTATGAAACTTATCTAGCATTATGTTGTTAGGTACCATATACATATAACATTGATGTACATACGTTTAGTTAAATGTATATACCTACATGTGTATAAAGTGTAAATACACTCGAGACATATTTAATAATATTATAAAATTTGATTTAAAGAAAAGTTTTAAATAAAAAATAAATTGACAAAAACACAAAAAAATAAAATAAAGACATACAGTGAGTATGAAACGGAAAAAGCAAATTTTGTCTTTCATTTTTCAACCTCGATTTCCATTATTTATCGATCCAACAAAACATCTAGACATAGATTAAATTGCAAGGTTTTTGAGAAATTATTTACGCCAAACCTCGTACTTCTCTCTGCCTATTATAATTAATTAATAAATCTGGATGTCCATAAAAATGGGCCGTTGAATACAAAATATTCGATGGGCTGCTGACAACCTGTCCCTATCAAAGATTTTGCTTGCGTCTATTCATCCAATCAGATCAACAACTCGGTGATACAACTGGGACAGTAGATGCCCCACTCGTACCACCGGTGGTACAACTCGGTGGTACTAGTGGTCCTAAAGGGTGAGGCCTGATAGAGTCTGTCTAATGAGTCGTTGCACACGAAAATGGCGCAAATTTTAAACATCTTTCACATTTAAACACAGAAAAACTACAATAAAACTATTTTGATACTTTTATACAAAAAACTATTTTGATATTTCCATACAAAAAGTATCAAAATAGTTTTATTGTAGTTTTTCTGTGTTTTCGTTTAAAGATTTTTAAAATTAGCGCCATTTCCGTGTGCAACGACTCATTAGACAGACTCTAGTATCATTCGCCCTTCTGGGGTACGTTCACGGGCGTTTGGTTAGCGCAAGATTAGGGAAACTTTTCACTTCTGAGCTTTTCACTATGACAGTTGATAAAACCGCGTTTTGTAGCGCCAGTCCACAGGCGCCAGTCAGGGGAAATTTCATCCTGACACGTGCAAGTGCGTG
>JARACY010006759.1:0-14756 GCA_029255725.1 Scrobipalpa atriplicella
ACCATCTTTACGAGGGCTTTAGATAACATGCGTAATTGGGACGGCGGGATGTCTCAATTTATTACACAACCAAACCAATGGTATTGGGGTATAAAATATAAAAAAATTGTGTGTGAATTCTGAATATGGAGAAGATGTCAAAATGTAAAGGTTCATATCATGATGGTGGTAAAGTAACAAAATAATTATGTGAGGCAGAGCCCCACTACTTTAAAAGACGTTATCAATTTAACAGCATGTATTAATTTTATATATTTTATTTTTCAATAAGCTGACAGAGTTTCATGTCATGTTAATTCTATCCAAGTATTAGAATCAGTATGATCTCCTATCGGTTAAAAGGTACAAATTGAACCGATAGATTAAGAGATTCTCATAATTTTATTGTTATATTAGACGGAGACATTGGAGATTCCACTAACCGTAGAGTAGATTGATATGTAGTTACTAGAGTTTTTATATAAGATGCTAATAAATAATTTGACATCTTTTTGACGTAACACGGCGTAACTTGTGTATGATCGCGTCCAATAATAATTCATTTCATTCATTTTTTCACACAGTTCCGAAATTTCAAAAAACAGTAAACAATCTTACATCTAGCGACCTTGCCACTCATTATACCACCGATACTGGCCCATCGTATGCGCAGCGGCGTAGTAGGTAGACGTGATGTGAAAACTAACTACTACTAACTACTTCAATTCCAATCTGTTGGTCTGTCTGATTGATTGTTTGGCCGTCTCGTTTGTTGTTAATGTCCTGCCTTTGTGTGTCTGTTTTAAACTTGACCTTTCTGGACTGTTCAGCTGTGAATTTGAATAGCGTATTATACTAGTCATTACATACAAGGTGCTACATAAAGTGCGTGAGATTATTGAAATATTTTATGACAACATGACAGTTCAGACTTAATGAGTTTTCCCGTGGGAATCAGATATTTTCTCGCAGGAAAAGTAACAAATGTTACCCAGGGTGAAAGTAGCTTTCTAATGGTGAAAGAACTTCTGAAATCCGTCTAGTAGTTTTTGAGTTTAATGTCTGTCTGTTGAGTTAGTAATAATCTTATAGTGGATGGGGTATAGTATTCTGTGTTCCTTTATTGTTACTGAAACACCCACCTAAGCTAATGCATTTATATCTAAGTATTTATACATTGCAGTTGTAGGACATGAGACACATTGCGCAGCCCTAGGGCTTATTTGTAGTGCATAGGTTGCTACAGAGTCGTGCAGTGGACTAATACAGTGCATACCTAAGTAGCATAAGTGATTTATTTGGTCATACAAGTACAATGTTAATATCTAATGTACAAAACCACGCCTCAGTTCCTTTTGGGAGTAGGAGAGCCTAGTGATGATTAATAAAAGATAACTATAAATTGATTTTTTAAGGTCGTTTTCGTTGGCTGATTTTACCCCATTAGGGATAAAGGCGTGATTTTATGTAGGTATTTAGATTGTAGATATGTATGAAATGTAATTAAATTTTTGTATTAGGATAATTGCAATATAGACTGAAACTTTTGGCTTCTACAGATCTGAGTTTTTCTTTTGTTTTTAGCCAAGCATAGCAAATCTTACGGTAAATTATTATTATTATTATTATATTAGCCCAAGCTGTTCCACTGCTAGGCAAAGGCCTCCCCTTTATTTTTCCAGGCTTCCCGATCTTTGGCTGTTTCCGACCAGTTTGCATCAAACGCTGTGATGTCATCCCGCCATATCTTTTTTGGTCTCCCTCTAGGCCGGTAAATTAACGTTATTTAAATTGCAACTTACCGCTTAGTAAGCCGAAAGCGATATGACACTATTACGTGCTTCAAAAGCGCATTAAACTTGAAAGAAAGTTTTTCTTACGTCGCAATTCTTTTTCGGCAACACAAAAGGCACCGCAACCCGCAAAAGCGTTTCGTAAGTAAATCACGTAGATAGAAACATTGGATGAGATGAATCCGGGTTAATTTCGAATACCGTATGACAGAGAGATGGTAACCGTGTGAACATACACCGCTCTTTCACGCTGACTTGGTTGTCTACACGGAAGAAAGAGATGGAAATTGCCGAAGAGTGCCAGCGTGATCTCTCTACGGTTATGGAATCTCCAATGTCTCCGTCTAATATAACAATAAAATTATGAGAATCTCTTAATCTATCGGTTCAATTTGTACCTTTTAACCGATAGGAGATCATACTGATTCTAATACTTGGATAGAATTAACATGACATGAAACTCTGTCAGCTTATTGAAAAATAAAATATATAAAATTAATACATGCTGTTAAATTGATAACGTCTTTTAAAGTAGTGGGGCTCTGCCTCACATAATTATTTTGTTACTTTACCACCATCATGATATGACCTTTACATTTTGACATCTTCTCCCATATTCAGAATTCACACACAATTTTTTTATATTTTATACCCCAATACCATTGGTTTGGTTGTGTAATAAATTGAGACATCCCGCCGTCCCAATTACGCATGTTATCTAAAGCCCTCGTAAAGATGGAATCGTAAAGCGTCGTGTCGTGTCTTGTCGTACACGATTCGTACGATTGACGTGCCAGCTTCACTTTTATTGCTCATATCACTTGTAATAACCTACTTTTATTTTTGTTTTTCAGGTAATAAGTCAGTCGTACGTGCTGCACTTACGTGACAACCGTAAAGGAAGGGTATGAATTTTAGATTTGAATTATACCTACAATAATAATGGCTTCTACAAAGGGATCAATTCTGGCTACATGTTCTAAACCTTTTTTTTTTCCATAAGCACTTTTAATTAGTAAAATCATGGACGAAGAGCTAGTAGTTTGTCCATGATAAAATTTAAAAAGGTTAGGTGCTGTAACTCTCTGGTGCATTTGGCATATCCCTGTTTAATTTTAGCCTCTATCAAAATACATTATTATTTGACTGTTAATCCAAATTTTCACGTAGGTATAGTCAAGAAAAATATCAGGTATACTTTGCGTATTCTACAATAATCACTTCAAATTATCCAAGGCAACAACAAGACCTTAAAGGCAGTCAATCTCTGTAAAAAGTTAATATGTTTAATCCAAAATGTATCTTAAGTACGTGCCTACCTATAATATTAAAGTACCTATTTAGTGCGCGATGTTACAGATACTTCTAACATGACATTGCGCAATACAAATCGATCCTTGCCCCGCATTCTTCAAATCGATTTCATTGCACATTATGATTCCGTAGACGAAGCTGCCTAATAAGGAAGCGAGGTCCCTAAAACAGGTTAAGGTCGAATAAACTGGGCTACGCTTATTATTCTAATAGAGAAATATTACTATGTTTTAAGTGGTAGTACCACTTTACACAATAATTCACGATGTGTTAATTGTTTTAATTTAAGGACGCAATTGGTCACGATCACGAGAAGAGAACACATACAGAGTACTTACAAATCAAAAGTGAACCCATCTTCTTCCTGTCGGTGGGTTCGAGATGATCGACCCATAAGTTTCAATATCTAGCTAGACCGAGCCCAAGCGCTAACTATCTGCCACTGTTACAACTGCAACCGCAATAAATCAACCAATGGTCTAGTTAATTAAAACAAAAAATAAATTTTAATAATTAGGTAACAATAAAATAAATATTTAAACCTAACGCTGTCATCCAATTAGGTTTAAATATTTATTTTATTGTTACCTAATTATTAAAATTTATTTTTTGTTTTAATTAACTAGACCATTGGTTGATTTATTGCGGTTGCAGTTGTAACAGTGGCAGATAGTTAGCGCTTGGGCTCTAGCTAGGCACCTACTTACTTTCTAAACTCCTTTCTAGCTGTAAAACATGGCGGTCATATCGGTTTCCTTCCTCGATAAAATTACCAAATAGGTACTTAGCTAATGCGATTTTTCGCTTTTCATTATTATGAAATATCTTTCACAAGTGGGTTTAGCGAGTTATATTTTGTATTAATAAAATATATGTAAAGAGTTAAAAGGTTAACATGGAAGGGTAAACAAATCTTAGTATCTTGTTTTGTTTTTCTGTGTTTTGCTATTTCAGTCACGCGCTATTTGCAAATCACTTGCACTAAAAATTAAAATAAATGTAAACAAGATCAAAAATCCCTTCAAACATTTCATAAACTTGCATTAACTCTTTGCGTCCGTGGCACTGCAAAGCTAAATTTCACAGAAATTTGCATAGATAATGAAAATATTTTCGTTTTATGCAGGGTTCATACAGTTCATAGTAGCTAAAAGTATTCTTTACGTTGTTCAGGGGTCGTGTTTTACATAAGGTCGGGCTCGGATTTAATTTTGAAACATGAATTCATTTGCATTGTGCAAAGAACACTAATGGACATAAACTCACTATTGGAAATCCTTTTGAAAGCGTCTGAAAAATGGCACGAACGGTCATTCATTATTCAATAGATTCAGCTTCAATTAGGTACTATTATTATTAGTGTGTAACAAATTACATTCAATTTATTATCCACCGTCTATTCTCTGCCATAGCGACGCAAAATTATTTTGTACTCTTATATTTTTTTTAAACTTACTGTAGACATTTTAGCATACCTAGTCAAAATTGATGTAAAATTTGACACTTCAGTTTTATTTTAATTTTAATCAAAGTTATAGTAAATAACAGTTGATTGCAATTTGTAAACATTGCAACACCGTATTTAATTGGTAAGTTTTTGTCGCGATGTGTCAATGTGCAGGTTGTCGTTAATGAAGGATTCACGCTGCTCGTGGTCGATTGCGAATTGCGCCGGAGTTGACAATTACCTTTTTAACCGACGAAAGGCGTCTGTAACCGATACTTGCTGACCACTTATTTTACGGCCTGGTGCCACCGGGCTTTAATAAGCGGATTTGAATTTCTTACGTCGCGCCGATTGCGCCGTGTTGCGCAGGAATTCGACATTCGGAATATGATACTATTATATGCGTTTTTGGATAGACTAACGTTTTTAAATTAGGTTTTAAAATGGTAGTTGTGACAACTATCGTCTATCTTAGATTAAATTATAGCCAGTTCTAAATTTAAATACGAACCATTGGCCATACTGTATTTATTACATTACCAATTTTAACAGGTGTTTAAGTGCTACGACCACGTTCCGACCTTTAGCATTCAAATGCGTTTTCTGCACAGGATCAAATTAGTTCCAAATAGGCTGTAATGAAAGTCTGTCTGTGTACCTTGGTGTGGCAAGCGTAGTCACGAGTGTGACGCAAGCGCAGCCCTACTCTAGCAAGTTGCAGTGTTGAGCTCTACCACTTAGGTACTGGGCATTTGTTTCAAGTTTCAACCCATAGAAGGGATAGATCTTTGATACTATTAATGGGACATATTTACTTGTATGTTTATGTGAGCATGATTCTGGATGTAGTTGTATTTATTCGTGTCTCTTTTTATACTATTGGGTTTGTTAAATGATTTCAACAAGGTGAATGAATTAAGACAAAAAGTACTTAGAAAAAACGCGCAGGGCAATTTTGGTGCTGATCATGTTTCAAAGTCAAGATCTTTACTAATCTTTGCGAAAGATGACGACGTCTTGCCCTAAAACTTCTAGATTGAACTCAGCTAAGTTCTTACTTAGTCATCAAATGGGATTCCAAAAAGCTTTAGTAGCAAAATTGATCACAAAATTTAAAAAACGCGAGCAATTTTCTGTGTAATATCCAGTAAGTAACAACTGCGATTGCTGTAGTCTCCATTTATTTACATTTTAAAGGGGTATAAAACATTATTTATGTATTTGATTGTAAAGTCAATTTCACAGCTCAGTAACTGCATCGGTTAACATTAAAGCGGAGTGGCATTGTTACGAGCAGATTCAAATAAAATATCCAACGCAACGCAAGTTAAGGAAAACCTTTCACCCGAATTTTATGAAGTCGGTTTTATATCTTCGCAGGGAGCATTTACGACGACATACGCGGACATAAATTTTATGACATTCTGAACTGGCTTTTAATAGACTGGAGATAGTGACCATTTGTGTATCGCCCATAACGTTTGTTGGTTGAAAAATACGGACATATTTATGGTAGTTTTTTTCGTAGAGGGGCGATAAAATTGCATTTCTAAACTAGTGCCAAGAGGATTCCTCTTTTCTGCTCGTTAGTTTGTTTTAGTACTCGTTTAGGAGTAGTTAAGTATTCTTTTTTTAATTGCATTCATACTACTGTAACAGTCTGAGACCCACTGTAAGACAGAATCCCACTACAATATGAGGGTGCTTTGCCATACTCACCATACGATTGGGGTGGTGCATTGACGAGCGCAATACAATACCAGAGAGTAAAAAAAATTTGGGTGAGAACCTACCCATGAAACTGTACAACTTTTCCTAAGCAACATGCATCGAATTATTATTAAAAAAAATGACTTACCAATACACATACACTGTTTGTATGGGACGGCCACTTTTCTTTCATATTTTGACCTAGGTTCTTAAGGGAAAGTTGTTCAGTTTCAGGGGTAGGTTCACACCCTAAAGTTTAGCCAGTATTTTTTTACTGTCTATATAGAGATACTTTTACGAAAAAGAAGAAGACAGGGATATGCTGCTATTTCCTTAATTTGTTACTCAGTTGACTTCACGACTGCCTCAAGCCTTGTTCTTTATGCCTAGAAAGAATGTTTACACTCACCATTAGAATAGAATTGCGCCAATAATTGCTTCAACTCGATCAGTTAGCACTGTTTTTCAAAACTTGTTAATAGTTATCTGATCAAGGTTAATAGTGATGCGTGCGTGAACTCGTTAACATAGCATAGCATACAGGGTGTTAAACAATAAATGAACCTAAAATATATTTGAAAATATCTCCTATTCAAAAATGTAGAATGAAATAAACACATGAGGGCAATGACCCCTAAACGCTCAGTAATAGCACAATGCTGTGGGTCATTGCACTCTGTATTTCATCCAGAAACGTGACACAAATTTTTTTTTTTTGTCAATTTCAATTAAAAATAGTTTATTGCGGTTAAATAATTTGGACCTAAGTATGTTCATGTTTTTTGGACCTAAGTATTTGTTGTGAGAGAAATAAATATAGAGAGATGGTCGCCAACATCCGTTAGGATATGGCACAGCAAGAAGAAGATTTGTTGTACTTTGGAATGTCATATTTCTATTAGTAGCATTGACAAAATTACGATTTTTGTGATTCTTTCAATAGAGTCACAAATAAATTAACATCCTGTATTGTACATAATGTAATGTTCTGGGTCAAAGTTAACCTCGTGCAACACATAACTGTACCTAGCTATGCATAATTGCATGCTATTGAATGAATAATGACTATGATCGATGTGAAAATGAAGAGCACCTTCATAACAATGGAAGAGAGATCATTATTTTATAAGATATTTTGAAGCGCCATGATTTTTTTTTGGCTATTAATAAAGATCACAAACGTAATATCATTTGGAAGACTTTACTTACTTATACTTACTTTCTTTGCTGACTCAGCAATAAATAAAACCCAAAGTCAATCTTGGCCTCTTGAAAGAATTTGATTGATACATAATGTAAATTCTATTTTGATTCAAATGTTTTATGTGCAGTCCAGTTAATATAGGTAGTATGTCTACTATAAACACATTTTTATATAATAAACCAAAGCAAATTATTTGGTACTAAAACAATGTTGACATGCTCGAGCTATAATTATGAATTTAGCATGTTTCATTAATCAAGTTAGTTTTTTTTTATACGTAAGTACTTATATTTTAAAAGCAATACCTATAGGTAGTTAAATCACTACTCACCATAAAAAATAAATGTATTTATCTGCCATAATAAGTATGTGTAGAGGTCACCTATGATCTTTACATCTGATCTTGGCGGAACGACCTTTGTTTGGGTCTTTGACGCTCTGCCTACCCCATTAGGGATACAGGCGTAATAGTATGTATGTATGTATGTAATGTAGGTATAATCTTTACATTTAGGTACACATCTATTTTACGCAAACAGTCAACTTTGTTTAATACACGAAGGGTAATTGCTTAATGATACAAAAATATTTGCTCACTAGGTAAATAAAGTACGCCTTCAACTACAGTTCCTTAAACATTGAAATATACATAAAGGTAACTATAATTGTTGGTTAGGTATAACTTTGCAGTATTGCTTTTGTAAATATAAATATACTTATACAGCACGGCACGTATATTTGACGGTCAATTTATGGTAATAAAACGTATGTACGTATTATGCTATGCTTATTAAATAATTCCGTTTTTTTCTTGCATGTTCCGAATGTGTTTACGGTTCTATATGCGCAGTTAGTTAGTAAACACGCAACCAATGAATAATTCTGAATTACTTTGCTTTGCAAAAATAGTACTATACCTAAATCTGCTAAGAGAGCCAAGTAGGCCAACTAAGCATAGCTAGTATACATTTTTGCTTACATACTTATTTAGAAAGCAAGAATGATTTTTAGTAATTTCAATAAATAAAATTATTTTCAGTGTTTTAAACAGACTTGAAATCTATCTGAAATTAATGAGAGTTAGACAACATTTTTGTTTTAAAAAATTAAATTATAAAAATGTTTTGTTGTTTGGTGCAGCCCTACTTATATGTAAATAACTAGTTTTAGGTTGTTTATGAGAACCTTTGTTCTGTTATGAGTAAATCACGTTACTTTTATGTTGATTATATTGTGTAGGAGGATCAAAGCTTACCTATGGCACATTAACCTTTAATAGACTTAAACATGTTATTTTCTCCGTTGAACAGTTACATGCATGTGGGTAGTAGGCAGTATAATTAAAAACATATTTAATCACAAAAAATGGTTGAATAAAAAGCCCCGATATAATAACCTTGAAAAATACAGCATGCTCTAAAACCGTGACAACTAACCACTTAATAAGACCAAGAGGAAAACCAGAAGACTATGCGAAACACAAACGCAAGGTCGGTACGTTCGCACGGTCTGAGTTGAGCCCGCCATAGTGGACGTGTAGACTAGTATAGTTATAGTTGGCATGGGAAATCATAATGTGCATTCTAACACGCGATTAGAAGTACAGACGGACACATATTATGTACAACTTCTATGTTGACTTGGGACAAAGTATTTGAGTGTCAGGTCAACAAGTTCACTGGTCTCCAAATCACAACAGCTATAAGGGAAGCCGAAGACAGGAAGAAATGAATAAACGCTTTATGTTATGATTGAAGCCACAAATGACTCTGAAGGCGGACATATAATAATTAGGTACCTATACAAAACAAATGTACTCACAGTGTATTTACTGCAATTTTAGCAATGGGTTGACGGCCTGTAACTACATACATACCTGATAATTTGTCCATCAAAGACACAAACTTTACGTTTTGTTTCGTGAGATTGTCACACTCACCAATCCGCTTGACAAGCTTTGCAAGTATGGCACTTCCAATTCCAACCGATAGAGGAAAACACAACACCCCCGACAGCGGACATTTTAAAGTGTATTTTTCTGTTTAGTTTTTATTGCTGGCTGTACAAATAGTTGAGTCCATCCAGGTTAACTATTTAACTGCCTGTACCAGCTAGTCGGGTTTTCAGCGGTTAGTGTGTTAAGGGACGAGTTTAAAATTGGTAGTTACTGCGATTTTTTATGAAATGCTGCAGAGTAACATTTATTGAATCGCTTTTTTTATTGCCCGCGTACACATACTTTGTTTATATTTTATTTTAATGTTGATTTGGTTTTGTTATTCTTAAAATTACGGACAATGAAAACGAATAAATAAGTAGCATATCTTTTTTAAGTTTGTGTAAAAAATAGAGCAAATAAAAACCGGATAAAACGATCCTGACGAAGGTAAATTTACTTAAAATATAGTAGCACTTATGAAAAATTATGAAACTGGATAACTTTAACCAAAAAATTGTTGATTTATCAAGCTAATTATTAAGGTGGACAGCATCCATTTCAGGGAAAATTCTTCAGTTTCATGAAAATATATGTGTCTCTACAAAATACGTGATACATATCATTTATTGTGTTCTACAAAAACACGTAGAACACAATAAAGTTCATAACATTGAATTATCTTATCAAAGTTTTGATTTATTAAGGCTTAATATTGTTTATGAATTAATTATTCCACTCCTTTCAGCAGGCAAGCCTGATTAGGGGATCAACAAAGTTAAATTCAGCTGAATATGAAATGAAAACAACTAAACTGTATTTCGACGAGTTGAGAACCTTCTCTCTTTTTTTTTTTGGAAGTCGGTTAAAAATGAACAGGCTATCACTGTATTCAAAGGAAGTTTTGTTCAGAATCATTTTTTTTTTTCAAAAACCTTAAACAAATCGCTGGTCCTGGTTTATTTTTAGTAGTCTATATAGGTGTATCTTGTTCATCTGAGTACTATAGAAATAATTGCTATCAAGATAATTTTAACAAAGCAAACCTTTCTCCTAGTTGCTTATCTACCTACCTACCATATTTATTACAATTCGTCTAATATGAAATGCTTACAACAGAAATAAAACATGACTTTTACATTAATCATGAATGAGCGTAGAGCTTTTTTGTAAAGGTTAAGATATGCTTAACCCTTAAATGCGCCACATTTTAAATTTATTTGATTTTAATTTATGTTACGTATTGCAATGAAAGTGTTAGCGGAAAAATAACGAAAAAAATATTTAACGATATTTTCATGGTTTTTCAAGCAAAAAACTAGGTGTTGCAGTTCTGCAACAAGGCGCACTCAGCGCGTAATAAATCAAGATACATGAAAAAACACAACGAGTAATATTTAAATGATAACAATACTTTTTGAATTAGTAATATGATTTATTAATGTGGTATTTATTAAAACAATTTGTTTTTCTTACTAAAACATAGGAAAACACCATATTTTATACAAATTGTATGGGTGAACCTATGCAAGAAGGAAAATTACACCTTCTACGATCTGACCATACAGGCCAATGGGCTAAGAACTTATCAGCTGAGATCAGCTGCTAGACGAAAGATGAAGATTTACCAATGATGGATCATCTTCAATTAGATTTGATTGGTCTTCCACCAGTGGTGGGTCTAAGTAACCCTCATTTTATCTTATTTCCCTTCGTCCTGACAATTATTTCTCCGGAAAACAGTACTGATTTTCCTGAAAAGTTTCAGGCTTCTCCTCACATTCACTACTGCTATGTTCTAGGTCATCTTTATAAACAATACCAGCATTCAAATGACTGAAATTTTGAAGAGTTCTGATTAAAATATGGGCGGTTTATTTACTATAACCAAATACTTTATTCATGTCCAGAATGCGCAATGTTGCAGCTCTGCAACAGCTATTTAAAAGGCAATTTCACATGTATGTGTAATTTAATTTTATAGAATTGTGTAATTATTTGAAATTTTAATATATTATTGATACGTGTGATTTTTAGCAATGCCTTACCTTGAGAATTTAATAATAAAACTTGAGATCAAAATCGCACACAAATCGACACCCAGAATCGTTTTGATTTCTACCCTCCAATTGGGAGATAATCATGATTATTTTATTAAATAGTGTTTTCAATATCTTTCTTTATGTGTTTACTACTACTTTTAAATAGATTTTACAAAAAATATTTTATATTGGAAGTTTTATAGCGTAAATATTTAGGTGTTGTAGAACTACAACACAGCGCATTTAAGGGTTAAAAAATGGTTCTTATACATTACACTGCTTCGGGCTAATGACCAATGATCGATTGGGTACCTTGTTATACAAAAAAAACTCACTACCTTAACTTCCCTACGTTTGGCATTGTACGTATTATAAAGTACCATATTTTTTGTCACGTTAGTACAATAAAATTACCTCTATATAATATGAGATACGCTTCGGACACCATCGTGTTTTTTTGTCCTTACAATACTACAATGCGGGGCCGTTAATATTTCACATTCACTCCTAACATGCTAACAATGTGCGCTACGAGATAATTTTGTCACCGTGTGCACGAAACTTCAGTATGTCAAAAGCAATGCGTTATTCAGTGTGAAGTAGGTACGCAACAGAACAGAATTAGGGCGCGTTCAGACGTGGGTCAGGCTGTGCGTGGGTTGAACGCGAGTTTCATACATTTTGGCAATCGCGCATGGCATGCGCGGGCCGTGCGCGGGGCTTGCGCGTGTCGTGCGAGGGGTTGCGCTAGGCCAAAATATATGAAGCCAACGTTCAACCCAAGCACAGCCCGCCCCACGTCTGAATGCGCCCTTATCACATGGAGCGCACGTTAGTTCTACTGGACAGAAATAGTGTGTTTTCTTTCTCGTTGTAAAGGTGCGGCAGGCAGGTATATAACGCTGTACAAAGCGTACGTGCAATATTAATGGCCACATTTTGTAGTCCGGTTAATAAAATTCGCAGCAAAAAAAAACCAGAAAAAATCCAAGATCATTGTCAATGGCGATCAGGGTCTGTGAGAAGTCGCGAGGACAAAAAGACAAAGAAAGATTAGTTTTAAGTGGACGTAATAAATATACTGACGATAAATCATAGCGAGTTCAGTAGATATTTATTACGTAGATGTCTGTTATACCTATAGTAGATAGGTTTACATGAAAAATGCAATTCTTTTGGAAACCTAAAGGGGGTTGAATCTACCCTTGAATCACAATAAATATCCCCTTACAAAATAGGTCAAAATACTTATGAAATATTTCTGGTAACAAATTTACCAAATTTCTGTCTATTCTATCATAATCAACTCTTTGATCATAATACAATATATGAGAGATCATGAGTGGTAAGGAAAGACGAGAATTACTTTTCAATCAATCCTTAAGTTCTTTAAAATTTAATCCTAGTATTATAAAGCGAAGCTACAATACTTAACCCACATAGCATTTGTTCGTATGTCCTAAATGGTTAAACTAGATCAACCAGGACAGCGATTTGTTTAAGGTTTTTGAAAAAAAAAAATGATTCTGAACAAAACTTCCTTTGAATACAGTGATAGCCTGTTCATTTTTAACCGACTTCCAAAAAAAAAAAGAGAGAAGGTTCTCAACTCGTCGAAATACAGTTTAGTTGTTTTCATTTCATATTCAGCTGAATTTAACTTTGTTGATCCCCTAATCAGGCTTGCCTGCTGAAAGGAGTGGAATAATTAATTCATAAACAATATTAAGCCTTAATAAATCAAAACTTTGATAAGATAATTCAATGTTATGAACTTTATTGTGTTCTACGTGTTTTTGTAGAACACAATAAATGATATGTATCACGTATTTTGTAGAGACACATATATTTTCATGAAACTGAAGAATTTTCCCTGAAATGGATGCTGTCCACCTTAATAATTAGCTTGATAAATCAACAATTTTTTGGTTAAAGTTATCCAGTTTCATAATTTTTCATAAGTGCTACTATATTTTAAGTAAATTTACCTTCGTCAGGATCGTTTTATCCGGTTTTTATTTGCTCTATTTTTTACACAAACTTAAAAAAGATATGCTACTTATTTATTCGTTTTCATTGTCCGTAATTTTAAGAATAACAAAACCAAATCAACATTAAAATAAAATATAAACAAAGTATGTGTACGCGGGCAATAAAAAAAGCGATTCAATAAATGTTACTCTGCAGCATTTCATAAAAAATCGCAGTAACTACCAATTTTAAACTCGTCCCTTAACACACTAACCGCTGAAAACCCGACTAGCTGGTACAGGCAGTTAAATAGTTAACCTGGATGGACTCAACTATTTGTACAGCCAGCAATAAAAACTAAACAGAAAAATACACTTTAAAATGTCCGCTGTCGGGGGTGTTGTGTTTTCCTCTATCGGTTGGAATTGGAAGTGCCATACTTGCAAAGCTTGTCAAGCGGATTGGTGAGTGTGACAATCTCACGAAACAAAACGTAAAGTTTGTGTCTTTGATGGACAAATTATCAGGTATGTATGTAGTTACAGGCCGTCAACCCATTGCTAAAATTGCAGTAAATACACTGTGAGTACATTTGTTTTGTATAGGTACCTAATTATTATATGTCCGCCTTCAGAGTCATTTGTGGCTTCAATCATAACATAAAGCGTTTATTCATTTCTTCCTGTCTTCGGCTTCCCTTATAGCTGTTGTGATTTGGAGACCAGTGAACTTGTTGACCTGACACTCAAATACTTTGTCCCAAGTCAACATAGAAGTTGTACATAATATGTGTCCGTCTGTACTTCTAATCGCGTGTTAGAATGCACATTATGATTTCCCATGCCAACTATAACTATACTAGTCTACACGTCCACTATGGCGGGCTCAACTCAGACCGTGCGAACGTACCGACCTTGCGTTTGTGTTTCGCATAGTCTTCTGGTTTTCCTCTTGGTCTTATTAAGTGGTTAGTTGTCACGGTTTTAGAGCATGCTGTATTTTTCAAGGTTATTATATCGGGGCTTTTTATTCAACCATTTTTTGTGATTAAATATGTTTTTAATTATACTGCCTACTACCCACATGCATGTAACTGTTCAACGGAGAAAATAACATGTTTAAGTCTATTAAAGGTTAATGTGCCATAGGTAAGCTTTGATCCTCCTACACAATATAATCAACATAAAAGTAACGTGATTTACTCATAACAGAACAAAGGTTCTCATAAACAACCTAAAACTAGTTATTTACATATAAGTAGGGCTGCACCAAACAACAAAACATTTTTATAATTTAATTTTTTAAAACAAAAATGTTGTCTAACTCTCATTAATTTCAGATAGAATAAAAGTTATTTTCA
>JARACY010006760.1:0-14756 GCA_029255725.1 Scrobipalpa atriplicella
AGCATTGCATTATATCGACTTTCAAGAGAATTTGAGCTCAAATGTTTAAAAGTTGCATTATTTTCTAAACTCTAAAATTTTCCAGTTGTATGTAATATATTAATAACGAAAAAATGGGAAGCTCAAAGGTACTAAAAGTAGGTTACATTCAACGATCTTTGGAGTCGTTAAAATAAAGATCAAAAACCAAAAAAACAATTACTTAGAATAAAGGAACCTGTTTATTACATCCATTGCACTGATATACGAGTACATTGACTGCAATTTTCACTTTGCAGACTGTAAAATATGTAAATTCTGCCCTCAACCACAATTTATGAGATTGACAGATATAAATGTAACAATTTAGAACGATCTAAATCTCACGACATTTTTAAAGCTGAAATTGTCGTTTTTCCGACTAACTGCGAGCGAAGTAGCAATTTTCATGTTTTCAAACACTTAGTTATATTTGTATTTAATTTCATTCGAGTTTTTTTCATTAGTAGTATTGATTTCGTTTCTGTTAGTCCATTAGCGAGTCAACATTTTGCAATTTATAACGGGTGTAAGGGACAGTATATTCCGCAAACTGATAGGGGTTGCTCAGTCAACGAAACTGAACAACTTCCACCAGGAAGTTCTTTTAGGAGAATTAAAAAAAAGAATCTGACTTTCCCATACAAAATGACCACCTCGATCAGACAATTTGTATGGAAAAGCAAATTTTTTTTTTAAATTTCCTAAAAGAATTTCCTGAACTAAAGAGTTTCGTTGACTGAGCAACCCCTATCAGTTTGCGGGATGCTGTCCCTTGCACCCCGTATAACTATTTTAGTACGAAGATATTTATAAAAAAGTCGGGAGCAGAAATATGAGCAAATATTTTTGATGCAATTTGATTGCTTGACTGAGACTCATAACATAAAATATATTAATGTATTTTTGCAAGCATAGAGCAAAATTATAATTTACTGGGTAATGCTGTCCATTCCCCTTATAATGGTAGCCTAAGGTGACACCACATCGTATAACTACTTACTATTAATTTCATTCATACATTTTTTTAGTTTTAATCAGTATTTTATTCTAAATTTTTCAACCAAACTAAATCAACGTCATTTGTATTGAAATTCAAATTCTTTGCACACAGTTTCCTTTTCCACTTTTCCTTGTTTATTGCATTTTCTGTTGCACATGCTGGACGTGATGCAGTTTACCGTGTTGCATTGGTACGGGAGGTGCAACAGGATATTACAACGAACTTAGTTACTGAATTCTTGTATCACACGAGTGTGTTTTTCCAAAATGCATGGTATGGGCAAAATTTTGTACATCTCTATCCATAGAAAATGACTTGACATTCATATTCAGTGTTTCATCATTGGGACATTTTCTTCTAATTAGAATTACATTTCGGAAAATCACACAAAATGTACCAAAACTCTACAGATAAAGCAAAAAAAAAAGGCGTATTATTTCCATACTTCATTTTCAACGTAATTAAATCGAATGTGACGAAAACAGATAAGTAACACCTTATCATAGAAATACACACCCCGTGCCGAGGTCCATATTATGATTCCGTTGGTAGCCAACAACTGCAAATATTCAATGCAGTAGATTCGATTCCCAGTGTGATTGATTTAGTGCAGCGCGTCTGACGCGTCTGTTTTAAGAATTGAATTTCAATTTTGGAGCACTAGTTTTGTTGTAGGTTAGAGTGGAACAAATTGAATATGCATTTTTTATTGATAGCATATCGCTCTGAATATTGTTTTCAAATATTTTATTCCATGGGTATATAAGGCCCGTATTTATAATCAGCTCTCAAGAGTGACAGCGAGTTTGAGTTCGTATCAGAAATGTCATTCCAGTACAAAATTACCTGACAAATCCGCCCTCAATATTGCTCTCAATCTTGAGATTGCTGTATAAATACGAGCCTACGTTTTGATAACGGTTTGTAATAAAACAAGAAGCAGATACTTTTTGTACTACACACGTGAAATACGGGGTAACAGTGACAGCTTCCCGCAAACTGATAGGGGTTGCCCAGTCCACGAAATCAAACAATTTTCACAAAGAAATTCCTTCAGTCCCTTACACCCAGTATACAAACAAACCAACTTTGTTTTTTCAAATGAGAGAACGTACGAGTATTTTTAATAAAATAGGTATAACCACAACAAGTTACTTACGAGCTGTTAGTTTGGAAATGATTGCACTGTAAATACATTAAAAATACCATGAAACAAATATTATAATATTAGGACTATGGGTCAATTTTTTATGTAAATGGTAAATAGAGATTTATCATAAACTCATTTCAGTTTCATACAACTTCTAATTAACAAAATATAGTAGTTATTGCCTAAGCTATTCGGGTGAATAACTTAAGACATCAATTACGCTTATCTTGACAAAGCATGCTAAGCTCATGTTGAGGTCATGAGCCTTAAATTTAAGGACCTTTTACTCTTCACATTTAATATTTAAATTGCATAAATTAAATTTGTCATAATTGTTTTGTATGTAGTTTGACGTAATAGAAATCGTAATAGAACTTTGTTGTCTAAGTAAAATCGATAAAATATATGCGTTTATAAAATAATTTTCCTTAAATTTTATCAAATTTAAATTATGCAATCATCTGTCCTATAAAAAAATTGTAGGATATATAATTTAGAAACCACTATTCTATCTACTAAAGAAAGATAATTTATTATAATAATATGGCAAATATGAATATATTTTTCGCCCTCATAATATGCACAAAACGGCGCTGGATTATTCTAGAAACTGAAACAGGATTAAAACTAAAACAGGATTTACAGAAACTGCTAGTACTGCCACAGTATAAGGCAAATCAGAATTTAAAACTATAGTTTGTACCGGAGGGTGCTGCTCAGCTTTATGGTTTTATGCTTTTACTGTTTCAAACTGCACCTGTTAGTGCAGTTCTCGCATCGTAGCTTTAAACAACTTTTGCTACGGCGTAGCGAAAAGTGCTACGGCGTAGAGGGCTACAAAAAGATTGATACAGCTATACGTAAGTATAGTTAAAGAGATTTTGCTACGTTGCATATTATGCATATTTTGACTTTGCATAGTTTTTACATCTATAGACATGGAAGTAGGAACTTTTTCGTGGTCTAGTCGTCGTAACCTTTGGGCTCTCAATTCGGAGGTCGTAGGTTGCATGAGCGATACATAACGTTAATTTTGCAAGTCTAAATATTTATTTTATTTTTGATTTTTGATAAATATAACCTTTATTACAAATCTGAACATAATGACAAACAGACCTAAATTTAAACTAATCAAGTTAGTTTCATGAACAGCTTAATTACTCCAGGGTTTCTAACTAATTCATCCAATACTTGGTACATTAAAATGACACATCAAGGTCAAAACCCAATGAAATGTGAAAATCTATTTCAAGTCAACGACTCTTATAAAGTTAAAACGTTCATGAAAATGCAAAGGTTTCTTTGAGAGGTTTATAATTCATCTTTCAGAGTAAGAACAATAAAAACAAGATGCATAAAAAGCTTTTGTTCTAGAGCTTTAAAGAAAAATAAGCAAAAAACTTTTAGTTTTAATTTATTTTAAGATCGTATTTATTTTATGTTCGTATCAGTTTTATGGTCAAAGAGTATTTTTAGATTAATGAATCGGTACTGCGGAGCTTTAACCTACCAAACAAATGGCGCACGAACAAACAAATGCGCATACACACACACACAAACAGGAAAACTATTGTATTTTTTAATTATAATTGTGGGTATAATAAGTACTACTAGATACTTACCATCTTAGTGTACAAGTACATTTCTAAAACAAACTCCGAATTTAGTTCTAGCTACAGTTGCACAGTAATTTATGCCCAAATTTATCTAAAATCTACAACTAGTAAAGCTAACGTGTGGGTAGCTAAAATGGCGGATACTGTATTGCTGTGTTTATTTAATAGTAGGTGATAACATGTTCAAATTGTTTTCATGAAAATACTAATTGTAAGGCAGCGTGTTTGAAAAAAAAGTAAATTACTTACCTATTATGAGTGGGGTACCTTATTTGCAAAACGGTTTACTGAAGGCCTCTACCCTATTTTATTTTATTTCGCTTATCAAATTTCTCGAAGGTTCGATTCTCGCTTGAGTCAAATTTTCGATGCCTTTTTTTTATAACTTTTTTTTTTTTAGTTGCAGTGATTTCACGAATATTATTTGTGCTATTGTTGTTAAAAATGTACTAGCAAGTAAAAATTTCAATCGTTACTTAGATATTTACGTTTATCTAAATTGTATTAACAAAAATACCTAATCTGAAGGTCATTTGTGACCCGCACCGTACCTATACTACGTTTGCTCCCGACCTAATGGATTGAATTGTAAAATATATATCAATTTAAACGACCCTCTGTTTCACTGGGAGGACATTTAGACCAACATTAATCTTTAGAGACTATACCAACTTTATTTACCTAAGGTTACTTGAATAACGGAAACATTTGAGGAAATGTAATAAAATTATTCTCTTTTATTTTCCTTGATCTTGTATTTTCTAATATATAATATAGCGAGTATATTTTGTAGAATGAACATTATGATGTTAGGTGAGAATTACTCGTTTGATTGAATTGCTAAATATTATTTATTTATTGAAATATACCTCCTGCCGTTATTTTTTAGCTCGAAGGAGATTGAAAAATAAATTCAATACGCTTTAATAATGAACTAGAAAATACCTCAAGGACACATAGATTATAAATAACGAACTGCATCTGCCCATACAAAACTGCAATAAGAAAAAGAAGAACTATCAGTAAATAAAACATGTACGGTTCCATTTAAAAGCCATTTGCAGCTTCAGCATCTGCGCAACGGCCACAACTATCGCACAGATATAACTCAGCTAACTTCGACATACATTGCTTGCTGAGAGACAAGTTCACACGCTAAGATAAGGGTTGAGAGTATAATGAGCTCACTTAAGGCTTGTATTTATAAATCGATCTCAAGATTGAGAGCGATATTAAGTATGGCTTTGACAGGTCGTTTTGTACTGAAATGACATTTCTGATACGAACTTAAACTCGCTGTCACTCTTGAGTGCTGATTATCAATACGGGCCTAAAAGTCTCAAAAGCTCTGGCTTATCTACGAAGATAAAAAAAGTACCTATAAGAAAAAGTATAAAACAATTCTAATGAAGTACTCATTAGTAGTTAATATAAAGTATGAAACGATTCTTATGAAATATTAGTAGAAATATAAGTATATATCTAAGGCCCGTATTTATAATCAGCTCTCAAGAGTGACAGCGAGTTTGAGTTCGTATCAGAAATGTCATTCCAGTATAAAATTACCTGTCAAATCCGCACTCAATATTGCTCTCAATCTTGAGATCGCTTTATAAATACGAGCCTAAGTCCATTCATGGTCTAGTGATAGTTGCTTAGCATTCGTTATCACAATGCACTACCCATTTCGACCAACGAGCGATTCAATTTTTTTTACAGTTAGTAAGTAATGGACATCAAAATCGACAGTGGTATCCTTATCTGTCGCCAAAGTGGATTTGTTCCGGGGTTACCGTTTATCGGGAAAGGAGTTAGCTAGGAATGGATTAATTGCAACGGGATAAACCTGAGCTCAGACGCCAACAAAACAAAATTGGTTTAGGTTCCATTTGACTTGTTACATTTGAGGTTGGAATATTCACAACAACTGTTTATACAAATTACGTAAATCGGGAAGTAGGTAGCTTAGGTGATAAGTAGTTCTAGCTCACGACTGAAAACTTATTTAATTTTGACGTTGTTTTTATTTAAGTGTTTATTAGTAAAAAAAAACTTTAAAATATTTGATTAAATATTTTCTTAGTAAAAATAATAAGTAACAGTAAAAAAAATTACCTACTTGGATTACAAAACATTCGCCAAATGAATTTTATTAAAAGTAAAGCAGAGCGAAAAATTATTTGAATGTTCAGATACTGTATATTTTTTCAATGAAATCGTATTTAAAGATTCCTTTGTAAAATTTATAATACCTATGTGACTCTTTAATAACATAAAATGTCTGTGATGTAATTTTCTCATACGAAATATTAGGTGAGAGTTTCAAGATGAAACCACGTTAATTTCAGATACACCGAATATTTTCTCTCATTACGACTGCTATCTGAAACTAATTTTCTGATAATATCGCTTTGAAATTCACTGTGAGACGGCCCTGACCAGGTTAAATTATGTAGTGATCGTCTAGCTTTAATATAAATCGATATCAACCATCTATATTTTTCAAAATAATGAATGTTTGCTCGCTATAGGTTGAAGGCAACCTATTTATTAACTATTGACTCTACTGAATTGAACAAACCAGCAGGTCCTACAGGGAGTAATCTCAACCTCTTCCGCATTTAGTGCTAATATATGCTGATCAACAGTGACTGTAGGACTGGACTTGTCCCTCGATTTGGTGTCCCTTTCCTCTTGATATTGAGCGTAATATATTACTTTTATTTATAGTATTGACCCGCGTGCAATAGACACGACGAATCTAGTTGCCTCTTATGTATGCCAGCGAGTCAGACCCGCATGACATAGTGTTTATTGTTGGACTGCGCAGTCTGATTATAATTACTAATAATTATATATGTAATTACTAGTTATTACAATACCTGTAATACTTTTTTATGTGACATGTGGTATTATTTGGGAGCTCCCTGAGGTCAACTGTAAGCGCTTTTATTGTGAGATAAAGGCTGACACAAATTCGAAGTCGAGGTGTGATTAGAATAATATTGGCGAAACACAGGAGCCAGTTGTTCAATTCTGTTTATCGCAAAAGTGATTCAAGAGACTTTACAGTTTTTTATAAATGAATTCAATAGATCTAGAACTCTATGAAAAGCATTTACTTTGTTGATGTCTTGTTAATTATTCAAACCTTTATGTGCTCTATTTTTAGGAACTTATGTAATCTTATTTTAGGAATTTATGTAATCTTATTTAGGTATTTATGTAATCTTATTTAGGAGATATGTATTCTTATTTAGGAGAGGAAGAAAAGACAGATTTGGAAGTTGAAAGTAAATAAAGAAATAATTTATTATTTCCGAAAAGTTTGGTTCTTTAATCTCGATCTATTGAATGTGCCATACAATGTCACATTTATAGACCCCCCGCAGTCTACTAAGGCCAAAACCTAGGAAGAGAAAGCACTGCGAGGACTCAAAAAACTCTTCTGCCTTTCAAATGGAAACATACACAAGAAATTTATGAAAATATGGTTTTTCCTTTGCAACCAAATCTTCATATAAAATTAAGAGAAAATAATAATAATACTCATAGAACCACCCTTTCTGGTTCTAGACAAAACGCCGTATTATCCTTTAACCCTTTTATAAATTTAATCTAATTATTTAGGATTGACATGTGTGGAATATTATTGTAATTGACAATACTCTTAAATCAAAAGAACTAGGGCATTAGGATAATATTGCGCGTTTTGGGGTTACGCTTTAACACTTTTCACTTCACTCGCGATCAAATTTATCACGGCACTCCAAACTAGTTTTAACTCTCGAAAGGCTCGGCACTCTTTCTCCGGTCCCTCTTCTGGACGTCCGCCGGGGTCCGTGGTCTCTCGATGATTGCCTTTTCTCCCTATCTCTTCTCTCCACCCTCGCTCCCGTGTTGCGCGATGGCATCCCGAGCGCGGGAAGCGCTCCCATTGGTCCTCGCGTAGTCGCTTTGCCTGTCCTCTCCTGTCCTGACGCCAATGTTCCTGGTATACGCATTGTCTTCCTAGATCGCGGGAGCGCTATTGGACGTAACTCAATTGGCACGCCTCCATCTCCGCTGTCATTGGTGCGTTCTATCTCCTTTCAGCGTCGGCCTTATCGTCGTTGCGCAGGCGTCGGCTTAGGCTAGGTCCGCTTAGGCATCTAACTGGCTGTAGGATCCTAAAGTGTCCATAAGTCACCGAGCTGACTCATCGACCTTCCGTCGTGTCCTATAGCATATTCCCTTATTGTCACTTCTCGAGATAAGTACCTGGAAGGTTTATCATAAATTGTTAGTGCATTTTAAAACGTTTCACGTCTCTAAGGCTCATATTCCGCTGTCAGCCGTTCTCGGTGTTTGAGACATTTTGACTCGTGCTCCTCTGGTGTGAATCTTGGACATGTGGCTTCCACATTTCAAAGTGAGTTCGTGTTTCGGCGCTGGCTATTTCAAATTTATTGCTAGGACTTTGTTTTGTTTAACTGTTATGCAATATTATTTTCTATGGTTAATTTGGAAGGGTGTAAATTTTACAACAGAGTTTAGTCATTTAGGAACAAAAGCCGCTATCTTTTCGGGATATTTCTCGTACCTTGTTTTAATTTATTACTTTGTTCGGCAAGGATCACTCACAGCTTGGTTTCCTTTTTGGGACAAAGGATAATTGGATGTTAGTCTGGCTATTCTGGTAATTTTGTAGTTTTATAGCTTACAGCTGTGAGGCTTGAATTTCTAGAGACATTTAGTTTAAAAGGTTTCTGAGAATATAATATAATGAAAAAAAAAAAAAAAAGGAAGTGGTTGGTACTTTGGCCAATGTGTACCACCTCATGCCTCTCCTTTGGGATATTTGAAAAGTTTTATCTTTTTAAGTCTCCCAACTAAAAATGTTTTTTTTTTTTTTTTTTTTTTTTTTTTTATATATATAAAGTTGTACCTGTAACCTAACCTAATAGCTGTCGATCTGAATCCTATCCATGAATAATCTAATAACTATCTACCTAAACCTACTCGTGGCTAACCTAATAACTATCGACCTAAATCCTATATGTGCGTATCTAACCTTCCTAATTATTGCTTAACCTACCTACATAATCTTCACCTATCCGATACCTAATTATTGTCTACCTAATTACCTAATCATCGTCTACTTAACCACCGTTTATAACCTACTCTAATACTTTGGGATGATCCATAAAATTGTACTAAAGTATAGATAAAAAAAACGTAACTCAGATTGTATCTTCTTTATCTCAATTCACGTAATACCGAAACAAATGTATAGCATTGTAATTGCCTTTAACCTGATTAGTGCGCGGGCACACTAACGTATACACGTTTTCGTAAGGTATAGCTCCTACCTTGAACGGACCAGCAAAGAGTCGCGCGAATTTCTTTGTTAGCTTTTTATCGGCTTCTGACTTCGGGAAGGTTTTTAATTTGACGTAGTCACCTATATTAAAGTGTATCAATTTGTGGTTTTTATTGTACTTTTCTACCCTTGAGTCTGCAGCCTTACTAAGATTGAATCGAACTTCTGAACGTACCTTTTCGACATTATCGTTCGGTCCTGTTATTTTATACTTCGAAAGTATAGCATCCGCCGCGAGTTTTGTACTTTTCCCACATAAAACTTCAATCGGCGAGTAACACGTCGATGTATGTATTACCTTATTGTAACAGTCTTCTATTTGTGGAACTAGAGACACCCATGACTTATGTGACTTGTCGCAGTAAGTCCTAAACATTCGACCTAATTCCTTATTTACACGTTCGGTTGAATTTGGTCTCGGATTACGTACTGAAGTATGCGAGAACCGTATTCCTAATCGCGAGAGCTCATCCTCCCACACCTTTGATGTGAATTGGGCTCCATTATCGGTCACGATGTTCTTGATGCTAATGTCTGAATGAAATGATTTCACACATTTTACAACGCTGCGGCCGCTTGCCTTCTTTAGCGTGTACAACTTTATGAATTTACTGAAAGCATCTTGTATCACGAAGATGTATTTATATCCAAATTTTCCAGACGGCAATGGGCCATACAGATCTGCAAAAACAGTTTCACCTATCTCTTTGACTAATACCGGTATGCTCGGACCAGAGTGTTTCGCTACTTCGTGTTTAGATTTTTGACAAGTTTCACATTCCCTCAAAATTTTGGCTACTGTGCGTGACATGTCAGCGAAATAATACCTCTTTTTCAGCAACGCGAGTACCTTGTATCTGCCAAAATGACCTATTTCCTCATGTACACTTACTACCAACCCTCTCTGCATAGCTTCAGGAATTGCTAGGACACGAGACCCTGTTACAGGGTTTATCCTGTACAAAACGCTATCCTCTAAACAGTAGTTCCGAGTCTCCCTATCCGATTCCGTGTTATTTGGGTTGTTTAACTGTTCAATGATTTTACTTAATTTTGTGTCCGATTTTTGCTGTTGATCTATAGTCTTAAGTTGGCCTAGCACTCTACCCGAGACAGTGGATTTGAATAAGTTCATTTGAGGGCTTTGGACCCGTGAAGTCTGTATATCGGTAACCCCCATTATATGTCGTGACAACACGTCCGCTACTAGGTTCTCTTTGCCTTTCACATACTCGATTCGATAGTCAAACCTCCCTAAGTAACATACCCACCTAATCATGCGCGCGCTTAACAGTTTGCACGAATTTAAAAATGTAAGGCTTTTATGATCAGTGCGTATGACTAGCTTTGAACCCCGCAAATAAGTCTCGAATTTTGTTAGGCTATATATAATGGCCCACAATTCTTGTTCTGTAACTGTCCATCTCATTTCGGCCTCCGTCAAGCCTTTACTACAGAAACCTACAACTTCTTCCTCTCCTGAATCCGACATCTGGTAAACGTATCCCGAAATACCTATTGCGCTGCTGTCTGTCTGGAGGTAATAAGTCTTACTCGGGTCTGGATGCTTCAGTGTTACGGTATCCAGAAACAATCCCTTTACTCGTTTGAAACAATCGCTTTCTACCTGCGTCCATCTCCACTTAACTTCCTTCCGCAATAAGTTACATAAAGGTTTAGTTTCCTCCCCATACTTATTTATGAATTTGCGGAAATAATTGATCAATCCTAGAAATGCTCTTACTTGTTTTGCTGTTTTAGGTTCCGGGAAATCTTGAATGGCCTTTGTCTTATCAGGATCCATTCGAATGCCCTCCGTATTGACAATATGTCCTAAGAGTTTAACCTCAACCTGCAAGAAGTGACATTTTGCGATGTTACATGTCAATTTTGCATCTCGCAATCGGCTCAGAACTTGATCAAGATGCGTTAGGTGTAATTGCAAATCCCCATTTGTATACACAATCAGATCATCCAGGTAATTTACACAAAATTCCCTGACATCCCCACCTAGAATTATATCCATGGCACGCGAAAAACTAGCTACTGAGGTTTTTAGTCCTTGTGGGAGGACAGAGTAGGTGTAGGTTTTTCCCATAAATGCGAATCCCGTATACTTGGTTGAATTTTCGTGGATCGGGATCTGGAAGTAAGCATTATTTAGGTCGATCAAACTTATGTACTTAACGCCATGAAAGGATTGCAGAATCTCAGACGTGAGAGGCGGTGCTTCGGTATCTCCTACCATCCTTTTGTTTAATTGTCGTGCATCTAATAAAAGTCTTACTTCCCCATCCTTTTTCTTTGTGTAAGTTAGTGGACTACAATAGGGTGTTGCTTCTCGCTTTATGACCCCTAGCCTTTCTAATTCTTCAATTTTTTCTTTTACCTGTTCGCGGTGTGAGAAAGGTATTGGGTAACTTCGCTTTACAAACGGAGTCTCGTCTACCATCTTTATTTCGTGAACATACTTGTCGGTCAATCCTAGCTTTCGTGTAAAAACTTCCTTATTCTTTTGTAAGACCGGTAGTAATAACCTCTTATGTTTATCGTCCATTTCTAAAGAAGTGACATAATCAATTACCGATGGTTCGGAAGTTTCCCTTTCTTGTTTTTGAATGTACATTTCTATTATATTCATGATACATCCCCTTTCACTTCGTCTAGCCAGTTCTTTGACTTCGATTGAGTGAACGATACCCTTAAGTTCTTCGATTCTGTTATGCGATCCTATTTTAACTTCCGTGGTTAGACCTAAATGTTCTATAGTTAGGCTCTTTTCTGGTCCACATCTGATGGTACCTTTAACCCTGAGCAACCAATCAAACCCAAGTATCACTGATCTAGGTAACCTTCGCAAAACTAACACAGGTGTGTCAACCTGTACTCCCCCTAACTTGATAGGTATTAAGACCAATATCTTCGTACCCTCGCTCTTTGACCCAAATGCTCCCTGTATTCTAACCGTTGGTATCGGGATTAAAGGCAGCGGTCCTACTTGCTCTATGATTGATTCATATAACTGAGTTGTAATACCAGTTACCTGACTACCTGTATCTAACAATGCTGGTATCTCGCGCCCATGCACATCTATCAGAACTTCCGGTAGATTAGGTAATAAAAGAATTTCGTCATCATCACTAATCTCGTCATCTGGGCTATCGAAAATAGTATACACCTCTCTGCTCCGCCTATCACAAGCTACACACGGTCTTCCCCTTTCCCCACACAACCTGACGTCGTCGTTCCTATCGCCTATCAGCCTACTTGCTATACCCACCACGTCTTCATCACCTGACTGTTTTACGAGATTAATTAACTTTTTCCTTCCATCTTCCCGCCTACCTAATCCTTTTTCTGCTGTCCAACCCATTTTGACCATGATTTTATAAGCTACTACGCCTTTGTCAATATTGTGCCCTATCTCTCCACCTACACGCGATAATCTACAGCTACCTATTAGTTCTGATCGGTCCCTATTGTCTAAATGGGCAGTCTTACAAGCAGGACTTACTTGTTCGACTGCGACCCGTTTCCCTCTACCGTATCAATCGAGTTCTCCCTTGCGTTTGAGTTGGACTGCCTGACTTCTCTTAACCCTTCTCTGACCTGTCCTGTAGTCGTAGCCGGCTCCCACTTAATTGCCGCGTAACGATTTCTCTGAATACCCCCTCTACCTGACAACCTTCCACGGCCCCTTCCTCGACCTCTGGAGGCCCCCTGACTAGGAAAAGTCCTATTCTCTAAAATCGCCGTAACGGGTCTAGTATTCGTACGCACAAAGTGGGACCCCCGCCTATTATTTACGTACCCACTTTTGTTTACCTGATGCTCGAATACGTTCGGATTTCCCTTTACTATAACATTTTGCTCAAGATTGCGTAAGAATTCTGAGGCGGTTAGTATATTTACTTCACCTTCCCTACAGAACCACAATTGTTGAACATCTTTTGAAAAGTGTCTAATGACGCAGTTAACAATATCGCTCTCCGTTAAAGGTATTGTGAGCGAACTAACCGTATCGAGTTGTTCGGCGAAATGTTCGCTCATCGACAAGCCTTTGTTCGGCTCATATACCGCATTCATTAGCCTATACTTTGCGGTCTCTTGGTGGCGACTAGCCCAATAATTGCGCCGGAAATCTATCTCAAAATCATCAAGCGTTTTCCAACTCTGGCTATAAAGCTCTAACACCTTTTGCGCCGGCCCTGCTAAACATTCCATCGCTATATCAACTGCTCTATCCTGCGCGTTTATGGAACTAACGTACCGACGTAAACGTTTAAGGAAACGCATCGGGTTTGTGTCACCTCTACCATTAAATATGGGTTTTTCGACGGTTGGCTTAACGACATAGACGTTACTGATAACCTTTTCTTGTAAAGTACTAGAATTTGTCGCCCCCCTATCTTCAGTCGTAGCTCGCGCCGCAATTACGACTGAACTATCGTTTTGTCCGCTTACTGTCCGTGACTCTAATGCCTCTAACCTCTTTGATATTTCGTCAAATTTTCCTATCAACAATTGAAACCCGTCTCCGACAGCTCTAATTTGGTCTGGGTCGTTTTGATCCACGCTAGCCGAAGCCTGCTCCGCGCGTGTCCTAGGCTTCCTATTCGAGCTTGATGTCGCTACCCTAGCCCCTTTATGACCGCGCCCTGCCATATTGAACAACAAGTTATGACGGTGGAGACTAAACTTCTTGATAATTTAAAAGAGATACTCGGTTATTCACTAACCGCGTAAAAATATTACAATAAAGCACACAAAACACAAACTCACCTGAAAAAGCACACAGATAAATGCACAGAGAATAATATCGTCAAAAAAATGAAATTTTTAAACATATCCACTCCACCCGGGATTTGAACCCATGTTTCTACAATGCATATAATGGTCTTTGCAAACAGGATTTGAACCCGTTCCGTCGACAAATCTTGCCGCTTTGTGTTCAGGGCTATATCTATAAAGATATACCTCTCCCCAATAACAAAATCAAGTGAATGATTTGTTTCCTGTTAGGATCAACGTTGGATTTTTCTGGCTGATGCAGTGGGTAAACCTCTCTCCTACTTTGAAACATTAACCATCTTGTGTATGTTTTTATTTTCCCGACCTTGAAATATCAATGAATATTCTTATGAATCAATTTCTTCCTCTCCTAGATGCTTCGACTAAATATGAGTTTATAGTTTAAGTATTGTGCTCATATCTTGATCAAGTCTCTTGAAATAATAATTACAATAATTGAAAATAAATGATTATTTTATATGTTTGAACATTTATTTTCCCTTTTCTACGTTGTGTTTTAATTAATGTGGTAATGGTTCTTTTATTCTAGTCGTCTACTTTTGTAGATACGAAATCTAGAATTCTGGGCACACGCACCATGTGAGACGGCCCTGACCAGGTTAAATTATGTAGTGATCGTCTAGCTTTAATATAAATCGATATCAACCATCTATATTTTTCAAAATAATGAATGTTTGCTCGCTATAGGTTGAAGGCAACCTATTTATTAACTATTGACTCTACTGAATTGAACAAACCAGCAGGTCCTACAGGGAGTAATCTCAACCTCTTCCGCATTTAGTGCTAATATATGCT
>JARACY010006761.1:0-14744 GCA_029255725.1 Scrobipalpa atriplicella
AATTGAAAGCTTATTATAATAAAAGCCTCGATTTGCCTAACAAAAAGTTTACCTAGGGGTACGTGCTACCTTGGAGGAATATGATTTGCTACGTATGTGTACTACCTACATTGCATTTGATAGTTATAAATGGTTATAGGATTAAGTATAAAAAACTAAAGCGTATCAAAAGAAGATTAATTGGCGATAATATAATATTATAGTGAAGCGTAGATAGAGTAGCTGACGTCTAGCTAGCGGAGAAGGGGGGTTATCAGAAGTCCAAATCCCCGATTCCACCCCTGTGCCGCTGTGTTTGAAATCACCCTATTTGCAGAGATAACTTCCATTTCGAGTTACATTAGTCGTTTTGAATGTTCTGGCTCACACAGATATTGAGAATTAGTTTCGGATGGAGCCTGGCGCGGTCTCAACCTGGAAATTTGGTTAAAACTGGATTTTACGTCGAGTGTAAAGTTCGAAATCTGATTGGATTCTAGCTGTTGAAATGGGGTTGGATTCCGGATTCAAAAATCTAGTGAAAGTTATTCAACTGTGATCTTTGAGTCGAATATAAAACTAACCAACGTCTACCTTTATAAAATAAAAAATATGTTTCGCTTTATGTTACGAATGAACAGCCTCTATACAAAATAAAATAAATACTTATAACAAAGATAATTATACTACTATATTCAAAAAAAAAAATCTAGATATAAGAAATCTAAACAAACAAGTGTACTTTCGATGTGTGAAACCCGTAAAATGTTGTCAAATAATTAAACAATTTTATTTGAAATATTTATATTTTTCAAATCTTTTGCAAGCCAAAAAAATTAAAACGAAAACAAAAAAAAACACCACATACGGCGAAATCCATTCACCAAATAAAATATTTCGACTTCTGTTCATTTGCATACTTATTCTGTCTGTCAATCTGATAGTTACAACTGGCTACGATGGAACACCTCATGACCTTGCCGTGTCTGTCCGTTTGTCTCACCAATGGCCCACCTGTTCCACTCCATTGTCAGAGGTTCGGGGTTGCCGCATGAATCTTAACGGGCTTAACGACGGCCTGCGGGGACCGGCAACCGGTCTCTTTGTTCGGCATTTTATGCAACTTAAAATTCCCGAAATCCTAGCTGTAGGTTTAAAACTACATTCATCGAAATACTTACTACTGACAAACTACTGATCTAGTTCAGTAGGTAGAGCTGTGCAGCTTATCACTTTACACCGAGATGCATCTTTAAGCAGCTTCACGCTGCGTCGCGACCATGTGTACTAGGTACATGCCACGAGGTCCAAAGCTAGTTAACCAGTTTTTTTTCAGTGTTATATAAATCAAAACAAGCCACTGTAATAAATATTCGTCAAACACAACAGCTAGCGCTTTCAGCCGAGTCCGCGCTAAAAGCGAATCTCGAATGAATCTAGTTCCGTTTCCGTATTTGAAACAGTTAATAATTCGTGTTGTAAAGAGCACACGGGGCCGTTTTGGAATCGTTTAGCAGTTGAAACTTTTAGCCAGCTATTCCGCTGCGAGCTGGTTCATAAATATTAAACGTGATTCGTCCGACTGGCGTCCGTTTTATTTTTCCACCCGTGTGATGCCGCGTCACTTTTTGAGGAGATCTCCCGTTTATGGCGGATCGAGACTGCGAGATTTTTTATTTATAGGAACTGATTATCGAGTTAATGGAATTAGAACTAGTGGAGCGATTGTAAGTGGTAGTAAAGGCTTTCGAAAGAGATTGAAATATCAATAAATAATGCTTGATAGTGTAGTGGGCTAGTGTGTGTGATTTATTTCTTACTAGCTTTCCGCCCGCGATTTCATTCGCTAAATGATATTTCCTGTGAAAATTAAAGCTTTCCCGCGGAGAAAAGTACCCCTTACATCTATGACCCTACCTAATATGTTTGCCAAGTATTATCTTGATCCGTCCAGTGGTTGAAGCGTGATTGAGTAACAAACATTCAAACTTTTGCATTCATAATATTATCTGACATAACATTGGTACACTTGGCAAGTTGGTCTTAAGATAAATAAAGTAATAAAATGTTAGTGCTTTCGCGCTTCGTACACATTACTTTATTGTACCGGGTTTTAGCGCGATTAGTTTTATATAGATTTGCCCGACGTTTCGATTGAGTTGCATCAATCGTGGTCGCGAGCTGGGTCAACTGACTCAAACTTGGAAGAAGACCCGGTGCAATAAAATAATTAAATGTGTTGTTCGTATTCTTCTTCTTCGAGTCGATTAAGGTAACATAACATAATCATATCAGATTTAGCCCAGTATTTTGCAATGGCGATTGCGCGATTGCTTTTTCATTTGCCTCCTGCAGATTCTGAACTGTTCATGAGCTGATGTTTTGGGGCAGGTCAAGATATAGGCCATTGTTCGTATTATACTTTATACTCTAATCCTATTGGGTTCTTTACTTGTGAAAGTGTAGCTTGCAGTATTGTTGCAGGGAGCGATAAATAAGAATTCCTGTAGAAAACATTTCTCTGAAGGTAGCTGGATTAAGGCACCGTAAATAACTCGAGGGAGCACTGCAGGCTGCTATGCAGTTGAGTGTATAGGTAAATAGGAACATAATAAAAAAAAACTAATACAATAAAATAACGAGGCTGGTAAAGCGATGATGTACTGGTGAAAGGTATTATACAAATATGCTGAGATTAAAACTTTTCATGTTTGTTACGAAGGATTAAAGGTAAATGTCCCAATAACCGACGAATTTTGAACTTCACAGAATTTGCTGCTCTACTGTAAAAAAACTTAAAGACTTGAAAGATTTATTTTTATCAATAAACATGCTCTACTTTAAAAAAAAAATAATATATTTCTTATTTATTAATTAATTAAATCGTAGGCAACCGCGGACCAGCACCAGTATCTTCAAGATAAAATCTAGTACCTACCTAGTACCTACTCTACTAATGTAGACATTCAAACACCTGAAGATACTACGCTATATAAGTACAGAAATAATCTAGCACCACGGTCATCGCAATTGGCACGCATTAGAATCGCAGCCAGGAAACCGAACCAAATTGAAATTACGGGCGAATTCGCGGCACAATGTGGTATAATTTAACGGTTGAATAGGCGTCTGATGCAGGCCCACACGCAATAGACCGCTAACATATACAGGGTGAAAAAAAATTATTGGTCAAACTTTAACGTGTGAATGTAAAAAAAAAAATTAGGCCCTCCTATACACACTGACTAGCGCCGCTGACCCCATTTGTATGGAAGGTCCAATTATTTTTCTTATTTCGACCGTTCCTTGGGGAAAGTTGTTCAGTTTGCTCAGTTATTTTTTACACCCTGTATACGTACTGCCTATCATCGCTAATGCTTGCAGTATTTTCTATGTCCATTGCGGTCGTGTGTGGCAGTGCGTTGATTTTCCCGTGTGGTGGCAGAATTCATCACCTCACATTTTCCTGTGGGTATCGTAAGAGATTATTATAATTATACCGGGTGTAAGGGACAGCGTCCCGCAAACTTAAAGGGGTTGCTCTAGTCAACGATACTGAACTCATATCACAAAGTTTTTTTTTCAGGAAATGAAAAAAAATTTTGCTTTTCCATACAAATTGTCTGATCGATGAGGTCATTTTGTACGAAAAAGCAATTTTTTTTTTCATTTCCTGAAAAAAAAACCTGGTGGTAGTTGTTCAGTTTAGTTGACTGAGTAACCCCTATAAGTTTGCGGGACGCTGTCCCTTACACCCGGTATACAGGAAACTGCCAGCAGCGTCCTCTATGAAATTAAAATTGTGGTCATCAATCTGACTGCCAAGCTTGATAGATACATAAACATACATAAAATTCCGCCTTTACCTCTTGGTAGGCAGAACGTAAAATGCGTTTTCGCGACGTCTGATAAATAGCTCTCTCAAGCTTGATGAGTATGGCTTCATCATCAGCTCATATACGTCCCCACCAAGGGGTACGGATGACCCTGCCCCAGAATAGGGCAATCGGACCTTTTGGCACCGCTGAACAAAAAAAAACGTCTCATAGCCCCCACTAGGATTCCCTGTATCGGGGTGCCATGGATTTAACGACCTCAAAGAACACCAAGACCCAGAAACAGACATTATTCATAATTTAAATATCTGCCCGGCTGGAAATCGAACCCGGGACCGAGACCCTCTGCCTAGCAGGTACAAACACTACCAACTACGTCGTCGGCGGTAACAGTAGAGAATGAAAGGGGTTGCTCAGTCAACGAAACTGAAAAACTTTGACACAAAAATTCTTTTATGTCAAAGTTTGTGGTGTCATATTTGTTGGAAAGTGATTCATGATTAATTTAATTTCTCAATGGGAGAGTGTTGTTTATTAGTTTGTTCAACAAAACAGCTTTATACAATTTTGTAATAAACTGTACTGTTATTATTATTGGGCTGCAAATCAGAAAAAAACGGGCTTACCGGTAAAAGTATTGGAATAATTTAGGGAATTAATCTGCACGGGCGAATATAAAGTTTGTAATTAGTTTCCGGATTAAAAGAGTTCCGAACGCAATGTTTTTCAATCGAGAATAACAACTTTGGGTGTTGGATATTGAACGATTGTACACCCATACAAGAGTTCACGCCTTTATTCCTTACGGGATAGACAGAGCGTAAAAGGCGAATTTGCCACGTCTGGCAAATAATTAATGAGGGCAATTTTAAATTGAAATGATTGTGTAGGTATAGATAAAGTGCAGGTTGTCAGCCCATCGCCTAAATTGTAATCCATGATTGTAATACACTGTAAGGCTCTAATCTCTTTACTGACTTTTACAACATGCCAAGCAGAAGAAGCAGCTGGCACATTCTATGTTTTTTTATCGCTCCCAGTCCAGCATGGAAGACACGAACGAATGTTTTAGCTTTAAATCTGCTTACTATAGGATTATGTTTTGGACACTATTTTAAAGGAATTTGGAGCCTCGATGCTACGATTGTGCTACGCCGTAGTAGAATACTACAATCGTAGAAAAGTTGAATTTAATTAAACATTTACGCTATAAATACTTACAGGATATATACCTACAGACCACAAATACGCAAGCAGGCAGGTACACTTCTTCTTCTACTATCGAGTCGGCTGTAAGTCAAGACCCTATCTCCTCACATTTTGCAAGCCCTGCAGTCGACAACCCTACTGTACTAACTATGGTAATAATTGCATATTTTATCGACACTCAATTAAATTTTAAGGCAAACTCCGTCATCATATTGAGTAACATTTTCGAAAACAGCTCGACACAGCTCGCAAATTGATTGTAAGTACATGACATGACATGCATGGCATACAAGAACATGACATGCTGCACTACGAACCATGTCGCAGCCACTGCGGAGTAATCCGACATTTCGCGAAATACCATGTTAATTCAAATTTGCACTAAGCATTTCTGAAAATCTTGTATAATGTGCACAGCAAAGGAGCGGAATTCTTTGTCAGCTGTATCTCTAAGTACTTCCCGCTAGACTCTCTTCAAAGTAAGAAAAGTGTCTTCAAGGTAAGCTAGTTCCATAGTCAACTATATTAATTTCTTAAATAACTTTCTGCCCTGCTCATTCAGCCAGTGTACTAAGTTATTATTTGAAATATACGTTGGCTATCAACTTTTATAGTACCAGAGATTTACCTCTACAAAATATGAAGCTTTGCCTAGCTATTATATTAATAATGCAGTATACTGAAATATAAAGTACTTCCTTACTATACAAAAAGTGGGTTTTAATTAAGCAGTTGCTAGTAAAATTATAGTTAACAGTGCAATTAAATCGATGCATGTTTTTAAGGCCCGTATTTATAATCAGCTCTCAAGAGTGACAGCGAGTTTGAGTTCGTATCAGAAACGTCATTCCAGTACAAAATCACCTGTCAAATCCGCACTCAATATTGCTCTCCATCTTGAGGTAGCTTTATAAATACGAGCCTTAGTTTGATCTACTTGGATGTTGAGTGACGTTCCAGCCTACTAAATTGATCTACTTTTACATAGATACTTTATAAACATACACTACGATGTTCTTTTCAAAATTTAGAAATAAAAAGAGGGAATCGTCTTCATAAAAGCAAACCAATTATGGTTCACGCTGTTTTGTAATACAACTGATTTTTAATGTACATGATTCGTAAAAGATTCGCTCGGCTGTAGTTACCCATGGTGATAAAATACAGGAAATCTAAAGACATGGCAGTTTTATTTATATTATTTAACATTTTACCTACAACATGTTTACAGTAGGTACTATTGAGTAATTTTCACTGGGCTCGGTGGAAGTTCACAGAAAGCCTTCAATTAGCATGTCCACCATGTATAGTGGACGTATGTATATGAGATCATTAGCAGGACACACTGTAGAGTGCATTTTGATCTGTTTATGAGCGCAAAGCGAGCTACAGGACAGAAGTGTTTTTTTTTTGGTATAATAGGGTGCAATAAAGAATGAAAAAAAGTGCAAAGAATAATTATATTTTTTTAAAAATAAAAACAGAAAATTAACAGGAATTTACTGTAAGAAGAACGTTAAAACATTATTGTGTAAAATACAAGGGACTTTTCATTGATATTTTGAACGAGGTTTATATATTTATTTTTACCTCATATTTTCGAGCAGTTTCACGCTCTATTGTCTCGAGTATACTGAATATTATCGTGGTAAAAACCTATAATAATAAATGTAGATAATTATAAAATGCAGTGAATAACCGTGAAAAAAAATGCACTATTTACTTACCTTACCTACTGTGGTTGTCATCATTAATCCGCTAGTTTCCTACTGTCATATCAGCAACTTTTTACGAAATGTCAAAAACGCTCTTTACATAGCTTTTTTGTATGAAAATAGCTACGTATGACGTCACTCCTCGTAAATGCTTGACTACTCAAATCAATAACTTCTATATTTTTAACTCGATTATTAATTCTAAATGTGCATTTTTTTGAAAATGATGGATATGATCCACAATATTTTAGCTATGAGTTTTAAGTATAAACGTTATTGTTTTTTTTTGCCACCCAGTCAACAAGCCTAATTTTTTGACAGTCTACTCCTACAAAAAATCTTCTTGCAAACAACTTCTATGAGCTGTCATATTTCTTTTCTCGTAGAACAAAAGGCTCCTGTGTAATGTGCAGCGCGGGGGATGTAAGTTAAACACGTTCAGGTTCTGAGTAGATAATGATTTATTCCAATAAGCAGGGGTTTATATATTACTAAATCTAGGACAATCATACGTAGTAAGTTATTTGTACACGTAGCTTATCATTCAGCATAGTCAGCATAATTTAGGAAATGTCAAATGACGTAGCTTATTTACTTAACATTATCTAAATGTCAAATGACGTAGTATTTATCTATAAACATTAATATTTGCATTCCATTGTAAAGGTCACATAACGTAGCTTTCTTATCTATTACAAGTTGCATTCCATAAATATAGGTCATGCGTCATACACTACATCATCCCCCTATTTTTGAGACAAAATTTTAAGGGTTTTAGCAAAAATTTTGGCTTATGTTTACATACAATTTCATTACTTAAACTTATAAAATAAAGAAAGATTATACATGCTTCATATGTAGGTATCAGGTACCTATTGTATAAAATAAACAAACATTACATTGTTTGGTTTCAACTTAGAACATACATAAGTTTCATAGTATCTATAACTTATAGGAAGTTGTTTTGATAATGAATGATCTTCTCGATTCAATCATTTGATATCTTATTGTTTATCTACGTATCAATTTCGCTAGGCTTACTTCTAAATAGTGCTACGTAAGAAAATTGGAGTCCTTATTAAGAACATACACGTCACATTGTTTTTGCTATGTTTCTGGTTGCATTCGCTATTGAATTTTCATCCGAATTTTACGTGTTTTTATAATTCATCCCTCACAACAAAAACAACAATCGTCATGTCTCAACCTCAAGAAATTTTCGACTTTCTGAAGTACCAAATGGACTTGTTTTCTGCTGAGCATAATGTGCAATGTTTTTACCTTACGATCAAGTACGACGGACCATCGGGTGCACCCCGGTACGTTGCCTGTCTAGATGCTCCGCTGGGGCATTATCTTCTGTGCCCTCAAGACATGAATATAGACCGGGCGACGTACCTATTGGCTAATCTCAACTTCAACATGCCAACTGGAGAACATTTAAGTTTTGATTTTAGAAAAACTCCGAGTGGACTATGTTGGTATTTTATGTGGGAGGAGAGAGTGTTCGAAGAAGAGTACGGTGAACTTTTAGGCTTGCAATATTTATATGTGTGTGTGCGTTATTTTAAAATTTTTAGTAAGTAAGTAAATTTTATATTCTGTTTATATCTATTATACTCATTATACTCATAAAAATGTAACTGGTTGTTTTCTTTTAATATCAAAAATTAATACAACTTTAAATGAATAAAACATAGAGTCATAATACAAACAAATAAAATTTAAATTAAGAAAACATAGTCGTATGCAAAAATTAAACTTAAAAATGGTATGGTTTTGTTCTATTTTTATGCAAAACATATTCTTTTCCTGACTTTAAAATTTTACATTCACACCTTGGTCTTCAATTACCGTGTATGGTCCCGTGTACACTGAATCTAATTTTTCTCTATCTTCTTTTCTTACTAGCAACATTTCTCCTATATTATAATTAATAAGCTTACACTTTTTATCATAAACATTTTTCCTATTTTCTTTTGACAAAATTAAATTATTTCTAGCATCCTCTTGGGATTTTTGTAATCTATACCTTAATTCTATTGGATACGAATCATAGTTATACATTGGATCTATATCATTAATAAGGTTACTTGGTATTCTACAGTTCTTTCCAAATACAAGTTCATAAGGTGTATATTTCGTTGCCGTATGAACTGAAGTATTATACGAAAAACACCAATATTGCAACCAATCACTCCACTTATGTGCCTGGTTATCAGTTTGTATTCTTAAAAACGCTCCTAAAGATTTATGTGAATTTTCCAAAGAACCTAAGCTCTCATGATGATAAGCGGTTGATTGCAATTGTTTAATATTTAAAATTTTACACACATCACGCATGGTGGATGAAATAAACTCACTTCCTCTATCTGTTCCTATTTCATTAGGTATTCCGTAACGTAAAATAAAATTATCCACGAATGCGCGCGCGACCGTCTCGGCTTCCTTATTTAGAAGTGGATACGCTTCGACATACTTCGTGAGCTCGCACTGAAGTGTCAATATGTAGCTATATCCATTTGTATCCTTACTCAAAGGGCCTACTAAATCCAAAAACACTTTATCGAAGGCTGTAGTTGCCGTACTTGTGATACACATTGGCTGTCTATTATAGTTACAAAACTTCTGTTTTTGGCATTTTTCACAACGCTTTACAAAATTATATATATCTTTATCAAGGCCTGGCCAATAATAGTAACGTTTTATTTTATTTATCATCCGACGGATACCTGCATGGCCACTAGTCGGCAGAATATGATTATCATTCAATATGACGCGCCTATCGTCGATATTGTTTACTTTTGTGACACCTTTTAGTATGCATAATCGCGGTCCGGACCTACCTTTACACATATTTATATATTGAGTTAACTCTTTTATCACATTAGCGGTGTCATAATTACGTATTATGCATAATTCATCTATATGTAGTGTCTTACAGAACGTATCTAATTCATTCACGAAGAAAGCTCGTTTCGTACGCGATCGAGAATTAGGATTGACACACATTATTTGCTTTGTAGGCGAATAGATGAAAATTTTAGTTAGACTACTTTGACAATCTGTCTGTGCACATATTTTATTGTAGTCTCTTTCATTAAAGTTTAATTCTATCAGATTGTTTGGTTTCTTAAGTATCTCTACGATTTTTGGGTGATCAGACCAATTATCATTATTAGAGACCTTACTTTGCGTATTTACGACTTTTCCTTGCTCTCGTAACTTTTTCCTTTGAGCTCTAGTCATAACTGATATAATATGCCTGTTCGCTTCTTTCAATTCATCACTGGTAATTTCAATCCGGGACAATGCGTCTGCAGCTACATTATCCTTTCCTTTCAAATATGTTACCGTGAAATCATATTCCTCTAGGCATAAACGAAATTTAGTCAGTCTACTTGAAGGATTATTCATATTAAAAAGATAAATTAATGGACGATGATCTGTTATAATTTTAAATTTTCGTCCGTACAAATATGGTCTAAAATATTTTACTGCCCATACAATTGCTAATAATTCCTTTTCTATCGTTGGGTAATTCTTTTCAGCCTTATTTAAGGGTCTACTTGCATACCCTACGGGCAAACCATTTCCATTAGATAGCACACAACCTATAGCTATACCTGATGCATCTGTATGAAGTATAAATTCATTTTCTTTTGAAAAATCTGGATATTGTAGTAATGGTGGGTTACTCATGACTTGTTTTAACTTTTCAAATGCAATTGAACATTCTTTTTTCCATTCAAAATTCACATCTTTTCTTAATAAGTTATTTAGTGGCTGAGCTATTTCTGAGAATTTTGCAATAAATTTTCTATAATAGTTTGCAAATGCTACAAATCTCCGAACTTCATCTGTAGTTTTAGGTACTGGATAGTTTTGAATAGCTGTTATTTTTTTTGGATCTGGTTTTATACCTTCTGGTGTTACAATATGTCCTAAATACAAAATTTCTTTCTGTAGGAAATTACATTTTAATGGGTTAACTTTAAAATTGACTTTTCGTAGTCTGGTGAAGACATCAATTAGATTTTTATTATGTTGTTCCAAATTTCGTCCCATTACAATGATATCATCCAAATAAACTATACATTTTGAATAATTTAATCCAGACATAGCTATAGTCATTGCTCTGCTAAACACGTTTGGACTAATTTTTAATCCCATTGGCATCCTTTTCATTTGATAATGCTTATCAGCAATAAATGCTGTATATTTTCGACTTAGTGGATCTAGTTTGATTTGATAATAACCTTGATTTAAATCTAAAGTACTAAAATACATTGCACCTGAAAGGGAATCTAGAATTTCATTTATGTTTGGCAGTGGAAATTTATCGTTCTCTATTTGCTCATTTAACTTTCTGTAGTCTATAACAATTCTCCATTTCTTTTTTCCACTTGCGTCCTCTTTCTTTGGTACAAGTAATAATGGACTCGACCATTCGGATTGTGATTCCTCAATAATGTCATCTTTAAGCATTTGTTTGATTTGTCTATTAATTTCCTCCTTTTGGGATTGTGGCAAGCGATAAGGTTTACTGTAAACTGGTGAGGCGTTTTTTAAATGTATCGTCTGTTCATAAAGGTTAGTTGTATTTAATTTATCGCCTGGTAAATGGAAAACATCTGCGAATTTTGCACATATATTAGCAATAGAATTTTTTTCTTCGTTATTTAAATTATTTACATTTAATATTGAAAATAAAAGTTTCACTCTTTGTGCATTATTTGTACTTTTTTCGAATGAGTAGCAATCAAATTCTTTTAAGGGTTTTATTTCTGGTGTAAACTGGTTTATAACTGCTTCTTCTTCTCTTGTATTTAAAACTTTTACCGCTATCTCTCCATTCGTATTTCTTGTTACAGTATTTGCTACGAAAATTCCTTCACAAATTTCGCTTGATAGTACGACACAATCTTCCTGTATTGTTGCTGGTATTTTAATTATTGATTCACTTCTAGCCGGTATTTTTAAACAAGATGATCTTATTTGCTTATCAGCTGACTTATATAATTTTAAAGGTATGGTTAATAAGTTGGTTCCCGTATTCAAAGTTAATGTTTCTTTTTCATAATCAATAAGGCATTTGTATTTAATTAAAAAGTCTTGTCCTATTATTCCGTCAATATTTGTTGGTAAATCTTGTAAAACATGAAAATTATGATTAAAATAATATTTTTTTCCTTGAGATAGATGTAAACGTACGCATTGATTTGATATAATTTTTCCTCCTATTCCATCTATTTGTGTGACTTTTGGTGCAATGAACCCGCCTGAAGTTAGAGCTACTTCACGTCTTACTGCGCTCAGTGACGCACCGGTATCTATCAACCATGTATATGATTGACCGTTGATAGCAAATTTGGCTGAGTTCATATTATTATATGTCAATATATAGTTTTTAGCCTCGAAAAAATGTTTGATCCAAAATATTTGAATCATCATTAGGCTTAATCGATTCTTGCGCCACATTTATACGATGATGTCTACTTTTGTATGATTTTCTACCTCTGCTCCCATTTTGATAACGCATGTTTGTGTTACCTTGGAAGTTATTTTTACGGACATGTACTATTGGCCTTGGATTTCTCTGTATCTGTGAACGAGAATTCCAATTATTCTTAAAGTTTCCACGGAATGATTTTTTGTACCCTCTTCCGCGTACATAGAACATTTGGCCTGACGATGACGTAGAAGGGGTCATCGAAGTTTGTTCGTCTTTAGCTCCTTGAATTGCATCTTTTAAAGACGTATAACCACGTGCTGATATAATTGTACTTAGCTTGTCACTACGTAATCCATCAGCAAATCTATTTATGGCCTGTTTTTCATTTAAAGGCTTTAATATGTCATAAGATTTTGCATCGCCGTTAGCTTGCGAAATGGTTAGGTTAACGAAAAGGTTTTCTAACTCTTGTCCAAATTGTTCAATGGACCTACCGCCTTGCTTAGTCATTTGTAATTGTTTTTGTAAAGCCGTGTCTGATTTTTTTATCAACAAATGTTGTTTCATTTCATTCACCATTTGTGGAACAGTTGTATAAGTTTGAGCTAATCTCAACTTTGCGCTTTGAGATAATCTTGTTTTTAAAACAAAGCTTATTAAAATATGGTTTTCACTGTCTTTTATCAATGATGAATATAATTCGATTGCATCTATGAGTTGTTGTGTAGTTTGATCTGAACCGTTCATAACAGGCAGCAATGACGCCGCTGTTTTTAAATCAAAGTCTTGTTTTGCAGACATGATTATCACTTCAGCTTCGTACTCTTTAATTTTGTTATACAATTTCTCTATTTCAGCTATATAAAGTTTTATCGTTTCTGAGTCTTTTACAGAAATCTCTGCATGTTCTACTTTATCGCTATAAGTTTCTACATAAGTTTCGTATTGCTTATACAATAGTTTAGCTTCTGCAAATTTTTCTTTACTGGTTTCACTATGTCTACGATCTGGACCTACTTTCCTTAAATACTCTTGTATCGACTTGATTTTTTCATATATCTCTTTAATCTCAGTCATTTATACAATTTGGAAGTTAAAAGAAATAAAATAAACAAATAGTTCACTCACTCACATAACTTGCTGTCCGTCTCGCGGTCTGGTGTATCTACTCGCACGTCACTCCACTATTCTCTATTGACTTTATACACATAATACGTTACACTGACATACGACGAGGACGACGCATTTCTGTTGCTGCTAGCTGACGTTCAATCTTCTTAGTGAGACATTTATGAACTTTTTTCCATATGAAGTAGATGAACACGATGCTTACCATGATGACAATTGCTATTATCATAATGTTTGAAGAATGGTAATACTCATTGGATAACTGCGTCTGTGTAACACCTGCACTGTTACCTGCTCCATTCTGGGCAATTATTATTTCTTCTTTCTGCGTCTTTGATTTTGCCGAAGTGTTTCCCATGTTGTCGATCTGATGTTATTTTCCGCTTCACGTAAGTCTTTATTTCTGTAACTTCATTTTTATGGACTTTCTTTTAGACTTCACTCGCGAAACTTTTACTGTACTTTACATTTCACTCTATGGCTCGGAACCCACTTCGGACCAGCACTGCCTAAAAACAGTGGACTGGCAGGGTCGCCATGTAATGTGCAGCGCGGGGGATGTAAGTTAAACACGTTCAGGTTCTGAGTAGATAATGATTTATTCCAATAAGCAGGGGTTTATATATTACTAAATCTAGGACAATCATACGTAGTAAGTTATTTGTACACGTAGCTTATCATTCAGCATAGTCAGCATAATTTAGGAAATGTCAAATGACGTAGCTTATTTACTTAACATTATCTAAATGTCAAATGACGTAGTATTTATCTATAAACATTAATATTTGCATTCCATTGTAAAGGTCACATAACGTAGCTTTCTTATCTATTACAAGTTGCATTCCATAAATATAGGTCATGCGTCATACACTACACCTGCGCTGCTGCCGTAGTAGCTGTTCCCTGGATTTATTTCTAAGTTGTTTTTTTCGTTATCTGCGGAAGACAGATAGTGTGCTATTCTGACTTAACTCTACACTATAATATTCAAATGACTGAAAATTAACATACTGCTGTTCGTGATTAATTTTATTTGTAAAACATCGTGCACAAGACAGCGCCTTTGCCCTCATTAAAGCAGTTTCGAACTTATCTCTTAAGTCTCAGAAACATTGAAAAGTTTGTTTTAATTTTAAAATCTCCATTCACAAACAGAACCCGTAACCTAGTTTAAACGGTTGTTCCACCGCGTTACTGTTACAAACTATTGTTTTTTGTGACACCACCGCTTTTACATTCTTTCCACAGAGCTTTGAAATATTTTTAACAAGCATAAAATGGTTGGTTTTATTTTAGGTAGTTTTGTGATTGAATTGGTTATGTTATAGAATAAAAATAAATAAAATTAAATAAGAGATGTAACGTAACGAAAATCATGTTACACTTTTTGGACTGTTTTTTGTTTGTGATTATTCTATTGGC
>JARACY010006762.1:0-14739 GCA_029255725.1 Scrobipalpa atriplicella
AGTAGCTGCTAGGTCCAATGGGTACTATTAAAAGGGTTATTTTGGTCATTAGGTACTAGGGTTTGTCAACTCACCAACAACATTCAAACTGAAAAGCTAGCGACATCTTCGGCTCTGTGTTGACTTGACACTCGTAAATGCCGGCGTCCCGTTCCTGCGGGAATTTTGATCTGGAGTGTCCAGTTCTCAGACTTGTCTGGTCGTATCACCTGTGGAACAAAGAACATTTTGATAAATGAATAAATCTAGTGATTTCGCTTTCAATAAGTAATTGACTCATTATTTAGGTTTATGGGAGACACAACGCTGAACTAGGAGATCTGTGCAGTAATTAGGTGTACAGTGGATTAGGGGTGTGTGGTGCCTGGCCTTCCTTACCTCCTTATTTTGTAAGTACTATTTTATTAACTTCTTTTGTGACTAGTTAGCCTAGAGAAAGGAACAAAGTTACTCCAATTTGGTTAGGAAGTGTGTTAACCAAAAAACTTTTGTAAGTCTTAACACAAGCTTCATCAAACTTCTATCAGTTGCTTTGATAGAAAAGCCACAAGGTTAGCTGTTAATATTTCCGTTGTTTATTTATCTAAATTTAAAAACTAACAGAACTAATTTATAATTTAGTTTAGAAATGTATTTGTTTGAATCATTAACTCGGCCCGTTTTAATCTTCTGGAATGTTTCACATAATTTATTTTCCTTTAGCAACACAATGAAAAAACAAAAAAGAAATAATTACCTACAATGAATAAGTAAAAAGCCCCTGTCGGTAAATGTACCGAGTGAACTCTCATTCCGAGAGAAATATGAGCGAAGTTTTGTGTACTCTCTCATAAAAATACTTAAAACTTTTATCACACCAGTTCTTGTAAGAGCTGCAGTTCCCTCAATAGCTGTTTTTCCACTAGACGGCACGGCAACGGCACGATAACGTCCACCTAGTACCAATCTGACACACGAACATGCTTCGTACGAATACAAAACACCATGCAGTTTGGCAGGCTGGCGACGATATCGGTGGGAATCAATGCCGTGCCGTTGCCGTGCCGTCAAGTGGAAAAGCATGCCATATCATTTCATTGATTTTACACATTATTTCTTCCACGATACAGTCGACGATACCGTGCCGTTGCCGTTGCCGTGCATGTGCTGTCTAGTGAAAAAACGCCCAAAAGGTGCTCTTTTGCGCTTTTGTTTCGTATTTTCAACCTTAATGTAGCTCAAACAAAAGGTACAGAGTGACATAAGTAGAACAAGCTTCGGGCTAGGGATGTAAGTGATAAATTGGTTTATTTGTATGCGCTTTGAAAATTAATCGTACAATATATTTGTTTAGGATTCGCTAAAGTTCACATATTTTTAAGTTTTTTTTTTATTGAACACATTTTTATGCTTTGTCATGATTTAATTTGTATCGTTACGTACGATAAGATATGTTGTCATGTACATTTTTTAAAGAAACTCTATAAAAGCTGTTGTTGTAAGTCACAAGGTGAAAGGTACATTATTAATTTTACCTTAAAATCGTGAACTTCATATTACTTATGTTACACCTTTATTATTGGCTTTGAATTTTTCAATTCAAAAATTATACATAATTATTACTTATTTCATTTTATGCATTTTCTTTCAGTATCGATTTTTATTTATCGTATCGCGCACATCCCTATTGAAAACTGACAACAGAGAAGAGCTTATAGAGAACACTACTGTTTGTCTAGGCGGCGACCTCGATTGTCACTTAACCTGAAATGAATAGGGGTGTCATGTAAACATAATAGAATAGCAAAGGATGCTAAAATATAATAAGGTTCTTTTCTCCTTAACCGCAGGCATTGGTGATTGTCGGTTTAGAAATAAAATTTTGTTTTGGAAAAAAGGAGACCGTGTCAGGGTTAACAAAAAACACAGTCGTTTTAATAACCTGATTGCAATAAAATTACGAGTTGCACTCTGGGAGTGCCGGCAGAAGCGAAAACTCAACAGATGGCGCTAGTAGGTTTCTAAAACGCACTGGATCTGTCGCGGATCGGCCATTTTACTTGGCCTCTTGCTTGGCCTCTGTTTGCATACAATTTGTGTGTGACCAGAGGTTTTGAAGTTTTCACTTCAAAAACAAAGGATTTACAAGAAAAAATAATTTCATCGTCGAAACTAAAATTAAATAACGACCTAAGTTTATCTATAGCCTATATACACGGATTTTATAGGTTACCTAGTTTATTTCTACACACTTGTACCACACATTTCTTGATGCATATACCCTTTCTGTTACACCCTATATGATGTAAAAGTAACACAAAAGAGCAAGATTAAAATTTATTTCCTGAACTTTATGAGCTCCCTCCACATCTCCTTATTATGTCAACGAAACAATAAAAGTGACATACATTGTTTTACTTCCCTTACGCTTTGAGTATGTAAAGAGTCTGATAACGACAGCCTGTCTGGATAAAACGGTTGGTGGTGACTCTTTATGTTAAGGTCGTAAGTTCAATTTCTACACAAAATTATTATTATTATTTTTTTCACTAGCGATGAATGACTCAGTTGGAGTGATCCTCGCTAATTGAACCATAGCATGGGTTCAATCACCTATTTATTTTTATCATTATTTGCAAAAATTCTTTACGTTTACGTCTTGTTTCATAAAATAAATAATTTTTAATATAAATTTTATCTACAACTGTGTGGTACAAGTGTGTAGAAATAAACTAGGTACCTATAAAATCCGTGTATATAGGCTATAGATAAACTTAGGTCGTTATTTAATTTTAGTTTCGACGATGAAATTATTTTTCTTGTAAATCCTTTGTTTTTGAAGTGAAAACTTCAAAACCTCTGGTCACACACAAATTGTATGCAAACAGAGGCCAAGCAAGAGGCCAAGTAAAATGGCCGATCCGCGACAGATCCAGTGCGTTTTAGAAACCTACTAGCGCCATCTGTTGAGTTTTCGCTTCTGCCGGCACTCCCAGAGTGCAACTCGTAATTTTTATTGCAATCAGGTTATTAAAACGACTGTGTTTTTTGTTAACCCTGACACGGTCTCCTTTTTTCCAAAACAAATTTTATTTCTAAACCGACAATCACCAATGCCTGCGGTTAAGGAGAAAAGAACCTTATTATATTTTAGCATCCTTTGCTATTCTATTATGTTTACATGACACCCCTATTCATTTCAGGTTAAGTGACAATCGAGGTCGCCGCCTAGACAAACAGTAGTGTTCTCTATAAGCTCTTCTCTGTTGTCAGTTTTCAATAGGGATGTGCGCGATACGATAAATAAAAATCGATACTGAAAGAAAATGCATAAAATGAAATAAGTAATAATTATGTATAATTTTTGAATTGAAAAATTCAAAGCCAATAATAAAGGTGTAACATAAGTAATATGAAGTTCACGATTTTAAGGTAAAATTAATAATGTACCTTTCACCTTGTGACTTACAACAACAGCTTTTATAGAGTTTCTTTAAAAAATGTACATGACAACATATCTTATCGTACGTAACGATACAAATTAAATCATGACAAAGCATAAAAATGTGTTCAATAAAAAAAAACTTAAAAATATGTGAACTTTAGCGAATCCTAAACAAATATATTGTACGATTAATTTTCAAAGCGCATACAAATAAACCAATTTATCACTTACATCCCTAGCCCGAAGCTTGTTCTACTTATGTCACTCTGTACCTTTTGTTTGAGCTACATTAAGGTTGAAAATACGAAAACAAAAGCGCAAAAGAGCACCTTTTGGGCGTTTTTTCACTAGACAGCACATGCACGGCAACGGCAACGGCACGGTATCGTCGACTGTATCGTGGAAGAAATAATGTGTAAAAATCAATGAAATGATATGGCATGCTTTTCCACTTGACGGCACGGCAACGGCACGGCATTGATTCCCACCGATATCGTCGCCAGCCTGCCAAACTGCATGGTGTTTTGTATTCGTACGAAGCATGTTCGTGTGTCAGATTGGTACTAGGTGGACGTTATCGTGCCGTTGCCGTGCCGTCTAGTGGAAAAACAGCTATTGAGGGAACTGCAGCTCTTACAAGAACTGGTGTGATAAAAGTTTTAAGTATTTTTATGAGAGAGTACACAAAACTTCGCTCATATTTCTCTCGGAATGAGAGTTCACTCGGTACATTTACCGACAGGGGCTTTTTACTTATTCATTGTAGGTAATTATTTCTTTTTTGTTTTTTCATTGTGTTGCTAAAGGAAAATAAATTATGTGAAACATTCCAGAAGATTAAAACGGGCCGAGTTAATGATTCAAACAAATACATTTCTAAACTAAATTATAAATTAGTTCTGTTAGTTTTTAAATTTAGATAAATAAACAACGGAAAATTAACAGCTAACCTTGTGGCTTTTCTATCAAAGCAACTGATAGAAGTTTGATGAAGCTTGTGTTAAGACTTACAAAAGTTTTTGGTTAACAACTTCCTAACCAAATTGGAGTAACTTTGTTCCTTTCTCTAGGCTAACTAGTCACAAAAGAAGTTAATAAAATAGGTACTTACAAAATAAGGAGGTAAGGAAGGCCAGGCACCACACACCTAATCCACTGTACACCTAATTACTGCACAGATCTCCTAGTTCAGCGTTGTGTCTCCATAAACCTAAATAATGAGTCAATTACTTTATTGAAAGCGAAATCACTAGATTTATTCATTTATCAAAATGTTCTTTGTTCCACAGGTGATACGACCAGACAAGTCTGAGAACTGGACACTCCAGATCAAATTCCCGCAGGAACGGGACGCCGGCATTTACGAGTGTCAAGTCAACACAGAGCCGAAGATGTCGCTAGCTTTTCAGTTGAATGTTGTTGGTGAGTTGACAACCCTAGTACCTAATGACCAAAATAACCCTTTTAATAGTACCCATTGGACCTAGCAGCTACTCCATCATCTTATAGTGTCAAGTCAACAGTAAACCAAAAATATCGCTAGCTTTTCAGTTGAACGTTATAAATTGGTGAGTTGAAAACCCTAGTTTCTAATTACCCTTTTTAAAGTATCCGATGGACTAGGTGGACCACTACCCTGGCATCTACGAGTGTCAAGTGAACACTAATCCTAAGATATCGCTCGCTTTTCAATTGAATGTTGTTGGTGAGTTGAAAACCCTAGTACATAATGAGAGACTATAATGAGTCTTTTAATAGTATCTAATGGACCTAGTTGGACCGCTATCCTAGCATTTATCTACAAGTGTCAAGTCAACACTAAGCTGAAGATGTTGCTATGTTTTTAGTTCAATGTTGTTTTTGTGAGTTGAAAATCCTAGTATCTATGAATATAATTACCCTCTTAATATTACCCCATGGACCTAATAGGACCATTCCCCGGCATCTAAGGCCCGTATTTATAATCAGCTCTCAAGAGTAGCTGTGAGTTTGAGTTCGTATCCGTAATGTCATTTCAAGTGCAAAACGATCTGTCAAATCCATACTTAATATTGCTCTCAGTATTGAGATCGCTTTATAAATACGAGCCTAAGAGTGTCAAGTGAATACTGAGCCAAAGATGTCGCTGGCTTTTCAGTTGAATGTTGTAAGTGATTTGGCAACCCTAGTGCTGAGTGGCTATCATTTCTCTTTTTATAGTATTCAATGGACTAGTAGGGGCCGCTACCCCGGCATCTACAATTCTACAAGTGACAAGCCAAATTAAAATTAGTTCACTTTTATAATATTCAGAGCATACAAATTACTTTCCCGATACTCTGAAACTATAAGAGACAGCCAAAGTAGATAGATAGATAGACTTGCTAAAACATGAACCAATATGTCTTCATGAAGTTTCTAGCGTAAGGAGAGCAATATCTATTTAAACTCAATACTGAGTTGAAGATGTTGTCAAAGCTTTCCAGAAAACTCGTTAAACATTAATGATAAACCTAGAAATCAGATGTAGTTAAAAATGTGGATGGATTCTTGGCATTTAGATCTAATATAAAATAAAATAAACGAAGTCTGTTTCAAAATCTGTGATAAAAACATCTGTGTTTTCCTTTAAAGTCCCTTTAAGCAAACTTCATTTCCCTCCCAAAACCACGCCCTAAAGCGAGGTTTGAGTTCTAGTGAACGCCCTTGGGGTACTTAGTTGTCAAAGTTTTCTTCTGTTGATTTTAAATATTCATGCGGCTCAGTGATGTTTTAATTTGGTCACTCTAGCCAAAATCAAATTGGTCCTATCTTACATGTCTTACTTTGACTATTGTCTGCTCAACATTATTCTTAGAAAAGAATAAGCACACACTCTTTCACCAAAGACCAGTTTATTCCGTTACCCCAGTTCAGTGTGAGTCACTGTGTTTGTATTTGTGTTATTCTGGTCCAACTAGAAAACCGAGGAGAGTTCCGGCGAAAACGGAACGTTGACAAAGTCCACTGACTACTTAGCACCTTAGGATACTGCATGCATAAAATAACTATTTGAAACAATATTGACAAAATTATGGATTTGTGGCATAAACAAGATAATTATAAAAATTTGATAAAGGTGTAAAAAGCACATTTTCTATGTGTACATGAGTTTGTCATAGTAAACCTGTTGTTACAAAACAAGTAGAGTAGCATATTAGCTGAAGTCGTGAGATAAAACAATTCTTCCTGCCTATCTGAGGTTTTTACAAATATGAAAGTTTTTTTTTTTTTGTTTTTTTTTATTACTAATAGGCAACCCAGTTTACTAGTTTTAGCGACTTACATTTTTGATATGGAGTTAAAATGTTAATTTAAGATACCTCTTATTATTTGCAGGAGACAAAACGATTGTGAAGTAAATGAAATTTTTAAATTCCTGTACACTTGCCTACTCATACTCATTCACCTGCCAATGTAGAAATCGACTGAGAAACTCCAATTTTTTTTTTCTATGGAATCAAGCAGTGTCTTCTCCAGTTACCTAGTCTTTGCCGTGACATGTTCAAAGTGCAAGACAAACATAGAACTGAAAATGTCGCGGACTTTTCAACTGTGCGTTGTCCGCTCTGTAAGTGTTTGACTTTTCTGGTTCAAGCGACCTGAATACAACTTGAAAGACATGAATGAATATATTTATTCAAGTTTTCATATACGTTGTTAGAATTTTGAGCGATTTAAGTATGTGTCAAATATATACTGTTTCTTGTTTCTGTTATTGGTAAATTGTCATTTTTTATACATTAATACTTTTACATTTACATAAGAAGCTATCTTATCCAATACATTATGATACGTAACTTCTCATTCTATTTGCGCTCAAGAAAATTTAGGAAAACAAATGAGAAACTTTTATCTTTTTAAAACTTACGGCTTTTGTTTTCGCAAAAATATATTTCAAGAAAACATTCCTAAATCTCAAGGAGAGAGAGCCACGGATAACAATGTAGAATTTAGGATACGGCAAGATACTTTGTTGGGAGAAAGATATGTGATTTCTAGATCGGTTTGCTGAAGGTAATAAAGTCGAGTTTCTTTACTCTATTCATGTTTACTATCTGTATAGTAAAATAGCATGTAGAACATCAAAACGTCATAAATTATTTTGACGTAAATTGTATTATAACTAAAGTAAAGCTTACATGATATTCACGTAGGTACATTATTATTATTACTTATCTATTTCTAAAGATTTCAGTATTCTATATTTTGCATGATTTTTCCATGAAATAATTTCAAAGGAAATTCCAGCCATAACTTTTTATTCTGTATTACAAGATATTGAAAATAAACACTGTATAAGAGTCTTTTCCAGATATAAGCTCGCAGATCCTTGTAAGCTTCGAAGATTTAATCTCACCCCCGAAATTTCCTTTCCGTTACTTCCATAGCAGATTTTTTTCCTGGAACACTTCAAAACGTGCGCTATCATCCCCTAAAACAGTTCAATAGACTCTTTGTTATCTGTTATATCTTGAGAGTCAATCTTGAGAGGGCTAAGCTGAAACGTCAGATGTTTTTCGAGGGTGATTATGTGATTTTTCGGCTAATGCTCTTAAGATTAGCTAGTAGGAAAACGTTGATGGGCTGGGTGATCGTTAGGTGCTTTAATTTTCTAAGTTAATTAGGATTTTCTTTCATGTTGTTTTTCTAAAATAACTCTAATATAGCTCAGCCCTTAGGGCGACTAAAACTATTCGATCTAAATTGGAAAGAAAATGCCTAAAATTTAATTCTTATTATTGATTTCTACTTGCCGTTTCCTTGACCCTTCATCACAAAATAGTTTAGTACCAGTAACAATACATTTTCGTGTAACACTTAGACCGTAATCACACAAGTATAACAAGTAGGTGAATGTCACACGAGTTGACGTGTTAATCTCTAGCTGTCAACAAGTATTAACCAACTTGTCACAAGGGATCTCACTTCGTCACATAGAGGTGCTTACTTATTAATAAGGGTACTTGAATATTTATGATGGCAAATGAAGTCGCCTTATAAGGGTATGTTAAAGGATAAATGTGAAATTCCATTTCATTTTAAAACAAAAAACTGATCTTATGATTATTTCCCGTGAAATGGGATAAGAAGCTTTTTTGAAAGAATGCTTTTTTTCATTTTTACTAATGTTTCATGGGGAATGGTTGTTCTGAACAGTTGTATCAGTTGATTTTTTGTAATTGATCCAATTCTTTCCTTGTATTTATAATTTGTAGGTGTCAAAGACGCCTAGAAAGATAAAAGACAGGCCTTTGAGTGCGACGACCTATATAGGCTATCATAAAATAAAAATAAACTGTTTTTCTATAAATCCCTGTGAAAGCATTTAGGTAAAAATATATTCCTGAAAGATAATACAAAACTTCGTACAAATAAGTTAAAATTGATAAGACTTTGAATCCAACATCAACATCTCACTTTTTGGTTTGACGTTCAATAAACTTTACATCAATATTGGATCAAAGATCTATTTTATTTACCGATATAATCCTCACCCCTAAAATGTTTGTCTACAGAGGCGAAGGCGCATATCCTGGGTCCTGTGGACCTGTACGTGAAGACAGGCAGCTCTTTGTCCCTCACATGCATACTGAGCCAGGGGCCGCACGACCTCGGCACCGTATTTTGGTATAAGGGTAAGTCCAGCATAATCTATTCATATTTAGCTAAAAGGCTTGGTATACAAGTATCTCTGTGATCTATTTGTCTGAGCCTTTCATATCCTGTGGACTTGTACGTGAAGTCATGCAGTGTATTATCCCATTTATCCTACACCACATACTAAGCCAAGGGTTGCACGACCTTGGCACCATATTTTGGTACAGCTTAATCCATCCATATTTTCTAAAAAGGCTGTATCAAAAATTATCTCTTTAATCTACTGGTCTGAGCCTTGCACTTCCTATGGACATCTACGTGAATAAGAAGAGCATAAATGCTTTAATCATGTAATAGCGAAGGCATTTTTTTGCGAACAATATTTTTATTTTATGTGTTTTGCGAAAGTTGTTGCCATCTTTAGTAGAACATGTGGTTTAAAGGTAAGCAGTACTTTTTAACACCCTGTATAAGTAGTCATTCTTTATGTACACAAATATGGACCCTCAAATATTTCAACGCATTTCCCGTTGACCCCAATTCGAGTAATCTACATAATGAGAACACCCTTCTATTCTCGTAGTTCACAATAGCCTCAACAAATAAAGCCACTCCAGCTTATCGCGAAAATCATGACGCATTTACTCAAACTCAACAATATAAACATCGTTACTTTCGAGTAAGACTTGAAGTCTATCCTCACTGGTGCGCTTCTAGGGCCCGTATTTATAATCAGCTCTCAAGAGTGACAGCGAGTTTGAGTTCGTATCAGAAATGTCATTTCAGTACAAACCGACCTGTCAAATCCATACTTAATATTGCTCTCAATCTTGAGATCGCTTTATAAATACGAGCCTAATTTTCTTGCTTCTAATAATGCCTTGCAAAGGGCCCGCCATTTCGTAGTAAAATCGCGCTATGTGAGCTGGATAGCTATTGTTGTGACTTTATGAGATGCATTGCTCTCACAAGATGGATGGCAGGGTCGAAGTTCAGAAAACGTATTTTCACTTAACATTCCGAGAAGACATTCTATTTCACTATGAATTCTGCCCTAGCTTTTGGTAGTTTTGTATAATAGTGACTCAAACCGCATCTCGATCAGGATTGAGCATCACATAGGGTACAATGACGCAATATGCGCAAATCAAGTTAAAAAATGACATTTTGAAATCGAATATAGCGGAAATGAGAATAACACTAGTGAATACAGGTTCGTCCGTTATTTTGTTCTCAAATTCAACGTGTTTACGTAATTACGATGGTTAAATACCAGATTGCGTGTTTCTTCAGATTCCGTGGGGTAGTGGTCTAAGCCTTGGGCTTTTGGTCTAGAAATCGTGGGTTTGATTCACAAACAGGGATCCAAACATAATGAAATAATAGGTAACTATGACAAAATGGTGATAACTACGTAAAGATACTTTGATAGTTTTGTAGTATTTGTAATGATATAAATAGAAGAAGTAAATTTTTATTGCTTGCTGAAAGAAAACTGAACTTTTTTTTTTTTTTGCATAAATTGCAGAGTGAAATGTAAAACGGTTTTACAAACTTAACTCTCAGGAATCAAACCTACAAAATCTTACGTAAACATTAAATTACGGATGTTTTTCTAGAAATATTTTACATTATTAAAACTGAACTGCTGATAGCTGTTTTTGTGTGTTGTTTCTTTCACAGAAAATTGTATTTTACTTACAATTGTTTTTAAATTAAAGTAAAAAGTGGTTAACAGTTTTTATCGTTTTTCGTATTAAGACAACGCATACGATCAGCTACGAAAGCTTTACACTGCTACGGACCTCTACGGCGTAGGCATTCCGCTACAGAGAAAACTCTGTTGAACATAAAGGATAATGTTTATTTTTGTTTTATAATAAAATGAATCCTAAAACAAGTTTTGCTAGTCTAAAGTAGTAATTAACTATTTGTGTTTTTCTGAAATCCAATATACCGACGAAACAAACCAATTTTTATTTAATCATTCATTTCGAACGCAATCCGGTTATTTTATTTATTCTGCAATTACCAACGTCCGCGCGACGACCATAACAGATTTATATGAAAAATTGTTGAATTACATTTTTGCTGTAGAAAAAATATTATTCCATTACATTTTGTATTTGACTTTAATTAATTTAGGCTTTTCAAGCCACTGAATCAATTTTCCTATTGGAATGCTATAATATTTTAACGAGACACTTTTTACCCTTCGAAATTTCAATTTCGTTGCACAAACTTTACGTTATTTCTATGTTAAGAGTCTATTCCCGAATCCTGTAATTACATGGTATATATTTTTTTTATCCCGTATGAACCAACATCATTTGGAATTTGGACTATATGTACTGACCAAAAAAATGTGAGTCAAAAGAAGATGTTTTTTTATAACAAAGCGTAAAAAGTTCGATAATGTATCGCCACATTCGCAGGACTAATTACGAGCACACGTGTCCAAAATTGGTATAAACCACGACAACAAATTTATGATAATTGGGCACCGGGACCGAATTGTGACAAATGAGACCAAATGAGACCGATATTAATGTTGTTATTAGAGCAAATATCGATATGGAGGCGTATTTTTTAATGATGCTCTGCAGTTCACTGATTAAATTAAATTTGAATGTAAATGACTGTTATTTTATGTCAAATTTACTTGGTAAATTGATTTTCTGTTCTATTTATAACAGGGGTTTTTAATAATGTAGGCATAAAAATTATCACTTCACAAAGACTTCCGAATAAAAATTAAAATCTATGTTTGAATCACATACTCAACCTTCATGGGCATCGAACCCAGGGACCATCAGACCACTAAACCACAGAGGATGTTAAAACTATATATAAGTAATATACTTCTTCTAGAAGAAGAAGAAGAATATACTTAAGACGATAATATATTGATATTTTCAAGAATAAGTACTTTATTATTTCATCTCCATTCATAAAAAAAAAAAAATCTCTATAAGACAGAGGACTCTAAGATAATCATCATCATCTTCCTAGCCTATTTCCCGTATCACTCGGGGTCGGCTACCTAATCTAGGTGATTGAACGAGGGTACTGGTTTTTACACAGAGCGACTGCCATCTGACCTCCGCAACCAAGAAGGGAAACCAGACCCAATCCTAGATTAGGTTACACACAACCTTTGAATTTCTTCGTAGGTGTGTGCAGGTTTCCTCACGATGTTTTCCTTCACCGTAAAAGCGCCGAATAAACGTACATAATGAAATTCGAAAACCGAAAAACACATTGGTACGTGGTGGGATTCGAACCACGACCTCCCGCACAGGAGACCGCGGCCCTATCCACTACACCATCCGGGCTTCTAGGACTCTAAGATAATGTTGACTTTATTTCTTCAACAGGATCAAAATTAATAGAATATAAGGAGGTAGAGGCAAACGAAGTGGTGGAGGAGCCGCGGATAAAGCTGCGGACAGACTGGACAGAGCAACTGACGTCACAACTCACCATCGAGAAGCTATTGCCGAGTGACAGCGGGAACTACACCTGCATGCCGACTATGGCAGAGGCTGCTTCTGTCAATGTTCATGTCATCAATGGTAAGAAATTATAAGAAACTTTATGAGACGTAGAATAGATTAAGAAGCAGATAGATTGGACAGAGCAACTGACGTCACAACTCACCATCGAGAAGTTATTACCGAGTGACAGCGGGAACTACACCTGCATGCCGACTATGGCAGAGGCTGCTTCTGTCAATGTTCATGTCATCAATGGTAAGAAATTATGAGAAACTTTATGAGACGTAGAATAGATTGGACAGAGCAACTGACTGACGTCATAACTCACCATCGAGAAGCTATTGCCGAGTGACAGCGGGAACTACACCTGCATGCCGACTATGGCAGAGGCTGCTTCTGTCAATGTTCATGTCATCAATGGTAAGAAATTATGAGAAACTTTATGAGACGTAGAATAGATTGGACAGAGCAACTGACTGACGTCATAACTCACCATCGAGAAGCTATTGCCGAGTGACAGCGGGAACTACACCTGCATGCCGACTATGGCAGAGGCTGCTTCTGTCAATGTTCATGTCATCAATGGTAAGAAATTATGAGAAACTTTATGACACGTAGAATAGATTGGACAGAGCAACTGACTGACGTCACAACTCACCATCGAGAAGTTATTACCGAGTGACAGCGGGAACTACACCTGCATGCCGACTATGGCAGAGGCTGCTTCTGTCAATGTTCATGTCATCAATGGTAAGAAATTATGAGAAACTTTATGAAACGTAGAATAGATTAGGAAGCAGATAGACTGGACAGAGCAACTGACGTCACAACTCACCATCGAGAAGCTATTACCGAGCGACAGCGGGAACTACACCTGCATGCCGACTATGGCAGAGGCTGCTTCTGTCAATGTTCATGTCATCAATGGTAACAAATTATAAGAAACTTTATAAGACGTAGAATAGATTAGGATAGGAAGCAGAAGGATTGGACAGAGCAACTGACGTCACAACTCACCATCGAGAAGCTATTACAGAGTGACAGCGGGAACTACACCTGCATGCCGACTATGGCAGAGGCTGCTTCTGTCAATGTTCATGTCATCAATGGTAACAAATTATAAGAAACTTTATAAGACGTAGAATAGATTAGGATAGGAAGCAGAAGGATTGGACAGAGCAACTGACGTCACAACTCACCATCGAGAAGCTATTACAGAGTGACAGCGGGAACTACACCTGCATGCCGACTATGGCAGAGGCTGCTTCTGTCAATGTTCATGTCATAAATGGTAAGAAATTATGAGAAACTTTATGAGACGTAGAATAGATTAGGAAGCAGATAGATTGGACAGAGCAACTGACGTCACAACTCACCATCGAGAAGCTATTACCGAGTGACAGCGGGAACTACACCTGCATGCCGACTATGGCAGAGGCTGCTTCTGTCAATGTTCATGTCATCAATGGTAAGAAATTATGAGAAACTTTATGAGACGTAGAATAGATTAGGAAGCAGATAGATTGGACAGAGCAACTGACGTCACAACTCACCATCGAGAAGCTATTACCGAGTGACAGCGGGAACTACACCTGCATGCCGACTATAGCAGAGGCTGTTTCTGTCAATGTTCATGTCATCAATAGTAAGAAATTATGAGAAACTTTATGAGACGTAGAATAGATTAGGAAGCAGATAGATTGGACAGAGCAACTGACGTCACAACTCACCATCGAGAAGCTATTACCATGCCGACTATGGCAGAGGCTGCTACTGTCAATGTTCATACATCTCAATCAATGGTAGGTAAGTAATTAATTACCTATGAGAAACTTTATGAGAAGTAGGAAAAGATGACGTCACGACTCAGAATAAAGAAGCTATTACACCTGCATGTTGACTATGGCAGAGGCTGCTTCTGTTATGTTCATGTCATAAATAGTGAGATCCTAGGAAACTTTAAGAAATCTGGCTTAGATTAGAAGACAGATAGATTGGAAGGAAAAGATGGCATCACCACTCAAAAAAGAAAAGCTATTACCAAGTGACAACGGTTTGTAGACGGAGAGAACATTTTTTATTCAAATATATTAAATCAATTGATACAATATTTGTGATAGAAATATACTAGGTACACGAAAGATAGATACTTATAATATTTTTTATTAAAGTGGTATGTAATCAAATTAGCCATAAATT
>JARACY010006763.1:0-14728 GCA_029255725.1 Scrobipalpa atriplicella
TTTGTCGATTCGCTTGCGGTTTCATATACTACGGGTTGATTGTCAACTCTGTGTTGCTGCCGGGGGATAAATATACGAACTTCTTGCTGTCTACAGTGATGTCTTTCCCTGGAGAGCTTATAGCCATGTTTCTGATGAACAGGGTTGGTAGAAAGATGCCATCTTGATGGTTCTTTTTGCTTCATCAGTTTTTCCGTTCAAGACTTGCCATCGCGGGCTTTCTCTGATTAGAAATATGTAGGTGAGGAAGAAGACTGGTGGGGAGTAGATTATTCGGACGAGGTTCTTCCAGTAAGGAACTGCCATGGCGATGAGGGCGAAGAGACACTCCCCGAAATATACAACGTAAGCTACCAGCACGCCAGCAAATACCCTGTTTGATTTTCCACCGAATTCGATTACTGAAAGAATAAAATAAAAAAGTTTAAGGAATACAATAAGGCAACTGAAGAAAATTCTCTTTTAATGGTTTTATTATCAAAAAGAATGACATGAAATGGTTTTCATATCAAAAAGAATGGCGGGTACTATCAATGGGTCGTGAAAAGTGGAAGGAAGGGAGAGAGGCCTTTGCCCTGCAGTGGGACACCACAGGCTCATAAATAAATGGTTTTATCAAGTATTCTGTGAGTTGTAATTTGTCGATAGGCTGATAATTATTAATTACAGAAATGAAATAAACGTAAACAGCTTTCTTTCCGAAATGACCCCAAGATTTTTTTTATAGTCGTATTAGCCGTGTTTGGGACATCGACGGGATTTTAAGTATTATGATCGTTAACTGCTGTGAAACGTCCACTGTGCTGGACATAAGCCCTGACCCCGGTGTCTCCATAGGCCACGATATTGGGCCCACAGCATCAAACAACAGTCCACGGTAGGAGTATGTTTTATTCTTCTTCTTCTGCCTAGCGTTTTTCCCGGCCTAATGCTCACCCGCTTTTCGTCTTTTTCTTCTCCATTTTGACCGACTTTAATTGTAATTAAAAAAATCCTTACACATAACGGACATAGCCACGTACACCCCAGCGGACAAGAAGGCTTCAACAAACTCTATCACTAAGTACATGTAGTAGCTGGTGGCAAACGGCTTCAGTTGTCCCATCGCTCCAGCAGTGGCACAGAAGATCATAGTGGGCTTGCGGCCGAATCTGAGGAGAATTCAAATATAGTAAGGTAGTCTTAATATTATCAGAAATATACTTTAAAAAAAGCAGCCTTTTTTCACTAATTTAATTTTTTTTACGATGGGTTTGCTATTGACTCTAGGCTGAAGGTCTACATAGAGACAATGTAACGAGCTCAGCCAGAATCCTCAAAATACTCTGCGATTTCCGCACATAGACGGGAAACAGCTAGCTGTTTGGCGTCTCCAAAGTGCCAGGCGTTCGTTCTAGCATTGCTTCTGTAGCATCTTTCTGCCGCGAACAAAATCACAAAGAATCCGTGATACTGATGCCAGGGGTGGATTGATATTAGGTAGATCTATATCTTCATTCTCATTAGATATCACTCTAAAGTCTACATCTACATCATGAGTTAAAGAAAAATAAAATGGTATAACTGTAAGAAATGGATTACCTATCTGACATCCACCCAGCGATGATCATTGAGAACAACATGCCGATGTTGTGTACTGTCCCAACTAGGTTGATCTTCCATGGCTGACAGGCAAGATTCAGCTAAAAACATACATATCTAACGTCATAAAAATCACAGAAATATTGAAATTAAAGATTTGAAAACTAAGAAATACTTTCTAAACTAATATGTTTTCTATTTTGTTATGAATGTAGAAGCAAATGGCACAGGTGTAATCGTATCACACTTGGAAAAAGAAAACTTAGGTCCATTAAAAACTTATGCCAGAAATGTTAGATCCTGTGCCTTATTCATTTATAACATAACATAACATGTAGGATGATTGCAAATGGATCGCAACGTCAATGACATTGTATAAGTATGACTATCTATTCAACTGGCAAGGGATTGTAAGATAAATTTCAGAAGCGGTAGGTATCTTGAATAAGAAGGGAAATTTAGGCTCGTATTTATAAAGCCATCTCAAGATTGAGAACAATATTGAGTGCGGATTTGACAGGTCATTTTGTATTGGAATGACGTTTCTGATACGAACTCAAACTCGCTGTCACTCTTGAGAGCTGATTATAAATACGGGTCTTAAAACTAAAGAAACTTACATCAGCCACAATAGTATTATTACTTTCGTAGATCCATTCTGTGCACTCCTCTGTATTTTTAGTAAAACTGGTGTTAGTACAACTCCCATTATGGAGATAGTATTCTGGAGAAATTACTGGTTTTGAACATTTGTCTGACAAATTCTTCGGCCACCAACTTGGATTAAAGGTGGAATCTAAAATATCACATTCTGAGACTCTACATCTAAAAATAAAATAATATAAGATTATTGGACGTCCCATAATTTTTAAAGTTCATTTTCGAGGTCCTTTGAAAAAGAACCGGTTCTCGTCTTCTGTCCTTTTTCAATAATTTTATTTTATTCTCAGGTAAAGGTTGCATCTAGAATTTAGCCTACCGTTTAGCAAACTCTTAATTTTATTTGAAATTTTCGCATCTCAAATGATTGAAGAAGTTTTGGTAATTAGGATTGCAAAATATCTAGGTATAAAATAAACTTACCTGTAGTCTATATCACCAGCTACAAACAAAAAGTTGATGTCAAACATGGTTGTGATCAGAGACGGTAAAGCAACAAGGAGGTAGTGGATCCAGTGGTATCTTCCAAACTTTTCCAGCACTTCCACCACTGTATACACCTTTCTTTCGTTCTCCATCTTTCTTTTTCCCTTCTTTTTTCTCTTCTTCCCTAAGGGCTTATTTCTTGGAATTTAGTACTCATCAGCTTTACCTTTATTTTATTTTGTCTTTAGTATCACACATTTATTTAAAGGAGATAAAAACACGTTTTTTTAATATTGGAATAAAAATTACGATTGTGATGAAATTCATGAAGAGTATCTCATGAACTGGAGTTAGTTCATTCAATGTATTTAAATGACTAACTTCATTATCATTGTTTGTTTGTTAACTCATAAAGGTTTTAGGTACAAAGCATTAATTTTTGTCCTGGATAAAAGTTTTGTTTGCTATTCTAAATTTGGGCAAATAAAAGTATTAAAATATTAATTTTATAAAACATACATATTCGTAGAGGTGAGCATCAAAGTTTCATTATTTTTTGCACACATAATGTAAAACAACACTTGTACAACAGGAATAGCTTATTGATTAAAAGGATTTTCTTCCAGCGCACCTATATAGGAGTCTGTCTGCATCGCGCGATATGCACATGCACGAGTTACAGTTGATGTAAATAATGTATATTTTTATTATAGGTTATGAAATTATTATTCAAATTCAATTGATACTATTTTATTACTCTTGCATGCAAATACTTATAAAGGCGCTATAGAAACAAGGATTCGCCAAAATGCCAAATTGACTAGTCTAAAACCAGTTTCTGAAGTGTTTTTTTTTTAAATAACAGTGTTTATATTGGTCTCAAATTAATTCGGTATAACATATGTCATAGTCAAACCCCGAAGGTAGGTTAGGTTAGAGATATCAGTCAGACCTGAGGATTGACTAGTCAAACCTAATTTGCTATTTAGAGTATTTAAACTATCGCCTTTTCAATATTTTAGTAGTGTGATATCTGTTTGCAGTAGTATAGGACAGCGTACCGAAAGCTTAGTTAATTAAACTGAACAACTGTCAGCAGAAAACTCTTTCAGGAAATGAAAAAAAAAATGGATATCCCCTACAAAATATTGTCAGATCGAGGTGGTCATTTTGCGTGGAAAAGTCAAGAATTTTTTATCATTTCCTTAAAGAATTTCCTGGAAGGTAGTTGTTCAGTTTCGTTTACTGAACAACCTCTTTCAGTTTTCGGTACGCTGTTCCTTATACATACATACAAATACATACATACATAAAATCACGCCTTTATCCCTAATGGGGTAGGCAGAGCAAAACGACCTAAATAAAGGTAATTCCGCCCCGTCTGACAAGTTTTGAGGGTTATTATACAGGTGATTATGTATATTGCTATAGTGACAGGTTGTCAGCCCATTGCCTAAATTGCAATACACTGAAACCCTCGATTCCCTTAGCGGATTTTTACAGCATGCACGGGAGGAGCTGCAGATGGCACATTCTATGTTTTTCTATCACTCCCAGTCCAGCATAGAATAGCAGCCTTACACCCGGTATTATAGCTATTAGCTAGTATTTTGTTCAGTAGTTCATTACGTCCTATTATAACAAATAAAACCACAAATTTTGCCTCTTTATTCATTGTTACTATCAGTGAAGACAAATACATGAGATAAATTATAATATTTTACAATGTGTATTTTGGCTTAACTAGGTTTAATTGGGTTTATTAATACAATTCCAGGACATCGTTCTAAGCAAATATTGTGTCACATTCATTTGACAGATGAATGTAAGATAACATAGGCTCGTATTTATAAAGCGATCTCAAGATTGAGAGCAATATTGAGTGCGGATTTGACAGGTAATTTTGTACTGGAATGACATTTCTGATACGAACTCAAACTCGCTATCACTCTTGAGAGCTGTTTATAAATACGGGCCATACACAAAGATAAAAGAATCATATTTCTATTATCACATGGTAGTTTATAATAATTAGCAGATGGCAAGCGGTGATCTCGGTTTTATTATACAAAATAAAAAGACCGCTTTTAATTTATAAATTGATGTTTCGCTGGTTCACAGCTGAAATCTGAGACTGGACAGCCCGGATGGTGTAGTGGATAGGGCCGCGGCCTTCTGTGCAGGAGGTCGTGGTTCGAATCCCACCACGTACCAATGTGTTTTTCGGTTTTCGAATTTCATATGTAGGTACGTTTATTCGGCGCTTTTACGGTGAAGGAAAACATCGTGGGTGTGTGCAACACCTACGAAGAAATTCAAAGGTTGTGTAACCTAATCTTGGATTGGGTCTGGTTTCCCTTCTGGGTTGCGGAGGTCAGATGGCAGTCGCTCTGTGTAAAAACCAGTACCCTCGTTCAACCCCTTAGATTAGGTAGCCGACCCCTTGAAATACGGGAAAAATGGCTAGAAAGATGATGATGGTGTTTCGCTGGTTAGTACATTTTAAGTAGAGTTCTTACTAAAAATAAAATCAATTTGAAAATGTCATTAAAATCTCCTCAGTTTAATATGACATCGCAATTTGCTATTATTCCATGCTCACGTGCAACATTTCTGCTTGACTGTTTTTTACCCTTTCGGCAGGACATCCGTTTCCCTACATTTATCGATTTAAATGATACATCTATTAATCCAAAATGGTCCTTTCTAAAAATTAAAACAACGTTACATAAAATATATTTACAAAATAGTAAATAGTACCTATAGTATCTAATTTTATACTTGCCTCTATAAATAAATGTCTTATCATTTTCTTAGGCCAGTATTTATAATCAAGTCTCAAGAGTGACAGCTAGTTTGAGTTCGTATCAGAAATGTCATTCCAGTACAAAATTACCTGTCAAATCCGCACTAAATATTGCTCTCAATCTTGAGATCGCTTTATAAATACGAGCCTTAGACGCCATATCCCTTATCCTAAACCTCACTTTATGGCATGTAGAAAAAACAGTATCTTCTTAGTAATATTTGTAATCTAAAGACTAGAGACAATAGTTTCGCTACTTTGCATTATATCTTTATTCATTTTTGATTCTGTGCTTTCCAAGACCTTTTTGGCTTTAGCGGATCTTTTGCTATCCTTGGCTTCTTTAGTATATTTGTCCACTTGCTCTATGGTTTCGAAGAGTGGCATGTTTTTGGTCTCCGGTGTAAGAGTCAGGAGCAAACTGGATATCATTGCCATCGCCCCAAAGAGTATTGGTGGTAGAGACGCGGAAATAGGTACCTGGAAATAGAAAATTTTGATATAGATTGACTTTTGATGGAAGTCTTTGAGTTCAAAGACTTTATGTTCATGTTTCTGCATGTTTTCAGAGAGAAATTAGGTACGACTATTAACATAGCCATATTACTCATCGATCAGCACCTAACTCTTTGATTTTCTCAATAAAACTACTGGACAACGAAGGTAGCACCAAGTTCTTCGGCTTAAACTTACCTGTAAAGGCGTAAGAGGTGCTAAAAGTGCTCGATCCTGAGGTGCCGAAGCCGAAGCTGAGCAGGGTTCCTCTGGTGCTGGTAGGGTACAGCTCCATGCAGTAGGTGCCAACGCCAGTGATGCACACGGCTATCAGTATCTTGCCGACGAGGAATGAAGTAATCTTCGCCCAAGTCCAGGCTGAAGAAAAAATGTACACGAAGTTCAGGATTACTAAAGGACAAATTTTTTGCCAACAATTTGATATAGACTTGATTTAAATATTTAAAATCACTTACGGACATATCCAGAAACAAGACACATTACACCCTGATAGCATGTATCCAACTATCAAAGGCATTCTCCTTCCGATCCTGTTCATGAAATATAAAGCAATCACTTCTCCAGGAATGGTCATCAAAGTAGAGAGGAAGAAAGAAGTTGAGTTCTTGTCACCAGGCAATAAATAAGAATTAATAATGATTCCATAATATACAAAGGCGCTGGTAAATCTACATGCAGCCCCTACTATAAGTCTCAGCATTATCTCTTTAGACTGAAATATTTCCTTATATCCTTCTTTTACTTCATACTTTTTTATATTAAACATTATTTTCAATTTTTCCTCGTTAATTCCATCCAAGTCTTGCTTATCAATTGGAATTTTGTTAACATTTGCAATTTTTTGTATAGTCTGTTTTGCTTCGTCGATTTTGCCATTCAAAACTTGCCATCTTGGACTTTCTCTCAAGAAGAATATGTAGCTGATGAAAATGATTGGTGGTGTGTAGATGAGTAAGATCAGATGTTTCCAGTATGGGAAGAATATCGCAAGTATTCCCAGGAGGATCTCCCCGATGCAGACAGCTGAGGTTACTACAATTCCGGCGTATACTCGGCTTGATTTATTGCTCAGTTCTATCACTGAAAAAGTAAAACAAGATGTTTTTTAGTTAACTGAAGAGTCGAGGCGGCGCCGTAATTTCTAAAGAGGCAAAATTGGCCGTCTCGACTCTTCTTATGCCATGTGCCTTTGTTATCCTTATCAAAGCCATGGCAGAGTTACAAAGGCTTAGAAGAGCTAAGCTAAGCAAAAGAAGTAGGAATCTTTCGTTCTTACGCATGACTGAAGTGGACACATACATCCCGCCAGCTATGAAGGCTTCGATAAAGTCGATTATAACAAACATGGTGTAGCTGACGGAGGCAATCTTCAGCAGACCAAAGGCAACACCAGCTGCGTTTATTATCAGCATGGGTCTGCGGCCGAACCTGAAATGTTATTAAACAAAAATATGCATTGCATATGCAAACATACACAAGACCTCATTTTTTTTTTTGTAAGAAAATGATTTTTCAGATGTTTTGTCTTTGTTTTCCGCTCTAGAGAATATATTTTGTTTGTGAAAGTATCATTCTAATGTTTTATGAATAAAATACCTGTCCGACAACGTTCCAAAAACGAGTAATGAACAAAGTAACCCCAGATTGTGTATGACTCCTACCATGTTGATCTTCACTGGTTCGCAAGCTAGGTTGAGCTGAAATAGAATACAATTTATATAACAAAGAAAACATATTAGAGTCTAGACACGTCTAGACGAATTGCCTACTTTATTTTGTTTGCACTTCTTTGAATAATATTACTCATTTTACAAAGATAGCTATTAGCTGCGGAAAAATAAATACAAAAGTAATTGTCTCGAATAACCTTGCAACAAGTCTAGCCTAGCTAGACGTATTATGTCACACTTGGACGCAAATTGGAAAATAAAAACAGCTGGATAAACATTCAGATCGGAATGATAGATCGGATGAAGCATCGTTATGTATCTCAGGGAAGTTATAGTATACAGAGAAAGATTGCTGAGTAGGTTAAGTACTGGATCATATTGGAAGAAATGGAGAGAATGCTGAAGAAAATGTGATAAGGCAGGCATACAATACATACAAAGGTATAATGGGGTGGGCAAAGCATCAACGACCCAAATAAAGGTCGTTCCGCCACGTCTGACAAGTTTTGAGGGTTGTTTAAGATTGATCTGTATATTGCTGTAGTGCCAGGTTGTCAGCCCATCGCCTAAATTACAATACTGAAACCCTCAAATCCCTTAGCTGATTTTTACAGCATGCCCGGGAGGAGATGTGCAGCTTTTAATGTTTTTCTATCCCTCCCAGTCCAGCATAGAAGGGAAAGAAGACAGGCATAAAGTGGTATTAATAGGAGCAATAGGGTCAAAATAACACCCTGTTGGAGAAGCAGCTGCTGGTATTATGGATCCTGATAATATTACCTCTGATACAATCGAATTATTACTCTCATAGATCCATTGAGAACATTGTTCTATTTCCTGAGTGAAACTCGTATTGAAACAAGTATCATTACTAGTGAAACTGTTACTCAAGATTGGTTTTGAACATTTTTTATTGATACTTGAGTTCCACTTAGGCCACCATTCAGGAAACTCATGGGTTGATTCTGAAGTATCACATTCTGGAATAAGGCATCTGAAAAGATAAAAAAAATTGGGTTTTGGTCCACGGTTTGTGAGTTCCATGTAGGGCAACGATGTAGGATGTCCAAAATGTCCATACAGACATACATACATATAATCACGCGTTTAGCTAAAGGGGTAGGCAGAGCGCCAACGACCTAAACAAAGGTCATTCCGCCGCGTGTGACAAATTTTGAGGGTTATTTCAGATGGTACGAGTATATTGCTGTAGTGCTGTAGCCCATCGCCTAAATTATAGTACACTGACACCCTCGTATCCCTTAGCTGATTTTTGCAGCACGCCTGGGAGCAAAAGCAGCTCGCACATTCTGTTGTCATTCTTTTGTTTGTCTATCGCTCCCCTGTGAGGAATCTGGGCTATAAAACGAAACAACAGTTTCTCTACATATAGGTATCACAAATCAAAACAAACATAAAACAAAATATACATAATTTAAACAATATGAAAAGGCTCTTTTGTCTTACATTTCTTCCTAGGACAGAAATATTTGGATCAACATTATTATGACGGACATAGCCCTTTCCATAATAAAATGTAAATGTAGTGAACAACCGCGAAAACATCAAAATTGTCTTGGATGTAAGAAAAATTTCGCGCTAAATGCTATTGGTCATCACAACGTACCTGTAATCCATATCTCCAGCAACTATGACAAAGTTGATGTTACTCATGGTGTGCACGATGGAAGGTATACTGACCAGGAACCAATGGAAAACATGGAACCTTCCAAATGTCTCCAATACCCTCACTACATCAGGCTTTTTGCTATTTTCCATTTCAAACTTTTCAAAGTAGCTAATTTTATATTTTCAAAAGATCATTATTTTCTTCAATAAGAATTAATTTCACTGTTATTCACATACGCACCACAATACAACACAAATTGAATTATAGTTTTTATTTAATTCTCATCAAAGGCTAATGTGTTTTAAATGACACTTAGCCGATCATTCCATTAAATATGTATTTGATGCAAGCGTCTACCCAAATACCTAATATACAGGTAGATAATAATAAACCTGTTTTACTTTAGGCGTGTAGATACGACTTTGTTCGTTCAAGTGTTGTTAAAAATGTGTATCTGGCAGTCAAATGCAAAATCATAATGAACCGTAGCAGCAGGTAACATAACAGCATATCTATGGCTCGTATTTATAAAACGATCTGAAGATTAAGAGCAATATTAAGTATGGATTTGACAGATCGTTTTGTACTGAAATGACATTTCTGATACGAACTCAAATTCGCTGTCACTATTGAGAGCTGATTATAAATACGGGCCTATTTAAGTGAGATTTTAAGGAAATGTAGTTTATGGAGTTTTATTGTTCTTTAAACCATTTTACATATACATTTACGTGTTAGTATTTTAGTTTTCTAATGATAATTAGAGACTATCAACATACCTAACTAATTTAAATAAGGAAACAAATCATGTCTGTAATAATCACTAATTTGAGATGTCGCCGTCGCTAGCTCCATTTTCTCTTCTGTGGTTATAATCGAGGTTACTATCGTGAATGAGCAAGCATTTTATTGGGGTTATCTTAAAAATTATCTTTATGGAATGACACTATAGCGTCAAATATTTCGATGCAATTTCCTTATCACGGCTAACGTAAGACTTTTAATTAATCATTTGGATTTATTGTAAGCATTTGATACGGTGTCCGTTACCATTTTATTGTTTGAATCAGAAATCTGTGGAATTAGTGTCATACGATTACTTGATCTAAGTGTTTTACTAGTTGAAACTACAAGTAAATAAGTATGGGCCCATGTCTTAGAAAAGCGAACGACATTATTTATGTACTACCACAAGGCAGCATACTAGTTTATAAACGATTCCGATTATACTGTAAAATTAACCTCTTAGACTGACATATTATACTTATGTTGAGGAGATATTTTAGGTATACAGAATCAAGAAAAAAAACATGAGCTCACCTCTTATGCTTCTCGGCTGGTAAAGAGCTTTTAAAATAGTTGCTATTCTACTTTAGTCAGGAGTTTACGGTTAGACACTTAACATAAGGAATTTGACACTTTAATTCAATGAATTTTGACCTAATATAAAAAATATAAGTATGATAATTTGCATATGACATGATTTTGTATTTGACATTTATATTCGAATGTGTGTCCAATAATAGAGTCGCCTATCGCTTTTTTGTATTTTGCCGCATTCGAAAACTAAAGAAAATAAAATAGTACGAAAAATCAAGCATATTTATTTTTTATTTTTGTTGTTTGACACATTCATTACAAAACATCATCAAAGTACAGAGTCTCTGAATTCAAGATGTGCTGAACATTTCCCTTCATAAAGTATTGTAGCCTCTTTTGGAGCACAGTTCATAAAACAGAAGTGATTTGAATATGTTTTGAATTTCCTCTTATAGAAGGTGCATACAGGTGCAAACATGAGACTGCATATACAACCTTTTTTATCCTTCCACACAAAATTTGTTCTTAGCCTAGTAGGTTTTTTGTCATCGTTAGATTTCTTCTCGTCATCATTAGATTTCTTCTCATCACCAACATTATTCTCTTTTTTTTCTGAATCTAGACTGTTATCTGAGGCTTCTTTAGGTAATTCGTCCCTAAACGTCAGGTCTACAAAATCATTGCTGGACGGTATATCACCATCATCTACATGCGAAAACATTGAGGGACGGAATCTCACTGGTGGTTCATTTATGTTCTGATCCCAAGGGTAGATATATTTAGCAGGTTTTGGTACGTATATGTTAGAATAGTCCAGTGGTTGTTCAGTAGGTTTTATGAAGATAATTTTAGAGGGGAATAGTCTACTTTGGTATTGCTTATGTTTTAATGACCTGACTGAGTTAAGTGTTGCTATCTTGAAAAATAACGCCGTTATTAAACCTGTAAAGAAAGAGAAACAATATTTTGTCGTTGCAATTATTTTTCCGTAGTGAATTTACTTTTGAATCTAGTTTGACACAGGTGTATAGGAATAAATTACTACTAACCAAGAACACCCTGAATAAAATAAAATAAATATTGTGTAAAGAAATCAAAATTGGATCTAAAACATCTTTTTTAAAACACGGTGTCTTATTTAAACACAACAAACACTTACCATTTGTCCATAACATTTTTTAAAAATAAACTACGTAACTTAACTAATTAAAAAAAGTTATTAGGTAACTTCTATGTAGATACGGCTGTTTACTCTAGAAGTGAACAATCATACATAAATGAAAATAAAGATTTGCTGTTGATTATGAACTATGCAGAACTAATTACTTCATCATACGCTAAAGATTGCACATAAAATACTTAGGGTCGTATTTATAAAGCGATCTTAAGATTGAGAGCAATATTAAGTATGGATTTGACAGGTCGTTTTGTACTGAAATGACATTTCTGATACGAACTTAAATTCGCTGTCACTCTTGAGAGCTGATTATAAATACGGCCCTTATTCCAACTGTATGTAACGAATGGAGATGATGAAATTAACTAAATGGTAATGTTTAGTGTTTTAGTGTAATTCAATTAAATAACTAATAGATCTTTATTGTATAAGAACGGGTCTGAGCGCGGTTGGTTAAAATAGGTATTTTGAGATAGATACCTTTGCCCGACGTTTCGATCGCGCTGCTGCAATCGTGGTCGCGAAACAAAAATACTATAATATGTTTATTTTAATTTTAGCTTACCAGAAGTGTCTGAAACATACATACATACATACATAAATCACGCCTTTATCCCTAATGGGGTAGGCAGAGCGAAAACGACCGAAAGGTCAGCCCATGTCAGCCCATCGCCTAAATTGCAATACATTAAAACCCTCGAATCCCTTAGCTGGTTTTTACAGCATGCCCGGGAGGAGCTGTAGCTGGCACATTCTATGTTTTTCTATCACTCCCAGTCCAGCATGGAAGAAACACGCCTAAAAAACACTGCCTTTTCACATAAAGGATGAAACTTATGATATGGAATTTATTTGAAGGATATCAAATTGCTTCTTCTCAAACAGCCAATCGCACATCATCCCAACCGAGGGGCACGAGCCTACCCTAAATAGGGCGATCGGGCGGATCCAATACGGATTGGTCGACTTCACACTCATTATTCGTAGGTGTGGGTGTGCAGGTTTCCTCACGATGTTTTCCTTCACCGTGAACGCACCGAATAAAATTGTATATGAAATTCGGAAATCGTTTAACACATTGGTACGTGGTGGGAATTCGAACAACGACCTCCTGCACAGTAGGCAGCGGCCCTAGCCGCTACACCATAGACATAGACATAGACATAGAAAACTTTTATTCTCAGCTACGAAACATGCCTACACATTGGTTTGATTTATACCTGTCTTCTACTTTAATTTTATTGTTGTATCTGTGCCTATACTGTTTAATATCGTAAAATGTTTTATTATTATTATTCAAAATTTTGTACTCTGTGTTTTGTAACTGAGAATAAAAGTTTTCTATGTCTATGTCTATGTCTATGGTGTAGCGGCTAGGGCCGCTGCCTACTGTGCAGGAGGTCGTTGTTCGAATTCCCACCACGTACCAATGTGTTAAACGATTTCCGAATTTCATATACAATTTTATTCGGTGCGTTCACGGTGAAGGAAAACATCGTGAGGAAACCTGCACACCCACACCTACGAATAATGAGTGTGAAGTCGACCAATCCGTATTGGATCCGCCCGATCGCCCTATTTAGGGTAGGCTCGTGCCCCTCGGTTGGGATGATGTGCGATTGGCTGTTTGAGAAGAAGCAATTTGATATCCTTCAAATAAATTCCATATCATAAGTTTCATCCTTTATGTGAAAAGGCAGTGTTTTTAGGCGTGTTTCTTCCATGCTGGACTGGGAGTGATAGAAAAACATAGAATGTGCCAGCTACAGCTCCTCCCGGGCATGCTGTAAAAACCAGCTAAGGGATTCGAGGGTTTTAATGTATTGCAATTTAGGCGATGGGCTGACATGGGCTGACCTTTCGGTCGTTTTCGCTCTGCCTACCCCATTAGGGATAAAGGCGTGATTTATGTATGTATGTATGTATGTTTCAGACACTTCTGGTAAGCTAAAATTAAAATAAACATATTATAGTATTTTTGTTTCGCGACCACGATTGCAGCAGCGCGATCGAAACGTCGGGCAAAGGTATCTATCTCAAAATACCTATTTTAACCAACCGCGCTCAGACCCGTTCTTATACAATAAAGATCTATTAGTTATTTAATTGAATTACACTAAAACACTAAACATTACCATTTAGTTAATTTCATCATCTCCATTCGTTACATACAGTTGGAATAAGGGCCGTATTTATAATCAGCTCTCAAGAGTGACAGCGAATTTAAGTTCGTATCAGAAATGTCATTTCAGTACAAAACGACCTGTCAAATCCATACTTAATATTGCTCTCAATCTTAAGATCGCTTTATAAATACGACCCTAAGTATTTTATGTGCAATCTTTAGCGTATGATGAAGTAATTAGTTCTGCATAGTTCATAATCAACAGCAAATCTTTATTTTCATTTATGTATGATTGTTCACTTCTAGAGTAAACAGCCGTATCTACATAGAAGTTACCTAATAACTTTTTTAATTAGTTAAGTTACGTAGTTTATTTTTAAAAAATGTTATGGACAAATGGTAAGTGTTTGTTGTGTTTAAATAAGACACCGTGTTTTAAAAAAGATGTTTTAGATCCAATTTTGATTTCTTTACACAATATTTATTTTATTTTATTCAGGGTGTTCTTGGTTAGTAGTAATTTATTCCTATACACCTGTGTCAAACTAGATTCAAAAGTAAATTCACTACGGAAAAATAATTGCAACGACAAAATATTGTTTCTCTTTCTTTACAGGTTTAATAACGGCGTTATTTTTCAAGATAGCAACACTTAACTCAGTCAGGTCATTAAAACATAAGCAATACCAAAGTAGACTATTCCCCTCTAAAATTATCTTCATAAAACCTACTGAACAACCACTGGACTATTCTAACATATACGTACCAAAACCTGCTAAATATATCTACCCTTGGGATCAGAACATAAATGAACCAC
>JARACY010006764.1:0-14724 GCA_029255725.1 Scrobipalpa atriplicella
CCCGTCTGTCTTACTGATAGACGTGTGGAAGTATGGGGATCTATCTTTTAGAACGACGCTCGTAATCCTTGGATTGATCAAATGTTAGAGATTTCATCTTTCATTTTTCATCTACTCGTTTAAAAAAGAAACATTTTCAGGTTATTATTCGAACCCTGGATTTCTTTTTTAGCCTATGCGCGTCCATAAGTTGGTAAACTTACTTACCTACCTACATGTTGATTTGTGATTTGATTTTGTACAGAATAGCGTAGAATAAAACGCATACTACCTGTTTTCTATTATAGCCAGTTCATAACCTATCACTGTAAACGAAATAATTTAATTTAAATGTATAGTTTCTTAAACTAATTTTTGAGGATTTTAGCACTCTCATTGCTATTTTTATTTCATAAATATGAGTAGTAAGAAATTAAAATCTTGCCGCGGGCAGGGTTTGAACCCGCGACCACTATGACGTAAGAAGTAAGGATTAATTTCGCCATTCTGACTACCGCCCCGGTAGCTCAGTTGGCAGAGCGATGGAACGACAATCCAAAGGTTGCAGGTTCAAACCTTGCCCGCGGCGAAATTATGTTACAAAAACAAAATCCGAGTTCCGTTCGCGTATTTTTATTATTATTTGTAGCTGTAGGATAAAATTCTATAACACATTGTTTCGCAGAAAAAGCTACTGAAAACATGCAACATGGCCTACTTTCTTTATCCTCTTTAAATTACTTTTTTTTTAGGTTACGCTTTTGCCATTTTCTGCTACGGATTTGCTACAACGTTTTTAAATCCGGATAAACAAATATTTCATTTAATATCAGGCTTTTAGTACTTTTTATATTTAACTCAGTAATGCGAACTGGGATAAACTAAAGGCCTATCTTCTTGAAGAAATTAAAGAAATTTTAATTTAACTAAGATCGAATTTTCAATGCATGGACTAATAAAGTTCAAGTTAATTGGCTCATACTACCTATAATTGATATTCTCACCACGTTTACCAAGTTCTATGATGTGATTCTTCTTCTGTATGATGTGATTCTTCTTCTGTCGTATGGGTAATTGGGTATCAAGTCGATCGACCCGATGAACCCTGGTGTCAGAAATTTAAACCGCCTAATAGCACAGCAAATAGGCCTCTGACATGGTTTGTGTAACGACCACTATCAATGACAGCGACCGGGACCGACGGCTTAACGTGCCCTCCGAAGCACGGAATCCTTTTTCTTCTCGGACAATCAGGTGATTCAGCCTGCAATGTCCTAACCAAACTGGGAAAAATCTCACTAAGTGATAATTTAACAAATATCAACTTTGTGTTCCCCCCTGGGAATCGAACCCAGGACCTCCGGATCGAGAGCCCATGGCTCAGACCACTAGACCACGGAGGTAGTTAACGATGTGATGAAATGACATTTATCTATAGGGAACGCTGCCGCACATTCACCCGCATATATTTAAGTACCAACTTCTTTGTTGTCTTTTACGGTACACATCTCTGGTTCATCTGGTTGGTACACATAGTAAACTTTTAGATATGACTTATATTTAGGTGATAAATTTGGAAAAAATCCTTCCTATGAAAAAATATTAACATTGTAAATATCGTAATACCATGGAGTAATATACGGGTAATACTATCCTTTTTTTTTACTTGTAATGGGCTAGCTCTTGACTCTAGACACAAAGGTCAGCGATGACCGTGACAGAGTCGACGATGGAGCGAGCTAACCCAGAAGACGCCTGTTAAGGCACTGGTAGTCTGACGCACCGACGGAACATAGCTTCAGCTAGCTATCCAACCAGAAGGCAAGTATACATACATATATTCACGCCTTTATCCCTAATGGGGTAGGCAGAGCGTAAACGACCTAATCAAAGGTCGTTCCGCCACGTCTGACAAGTTTTGAGGGTTATTCCAGATAGATCTATATATAGTGACAGGTTGTCACAACCTGTTGTTAACCTGTTCTTTTAGCAATATAGTGACAGGTTGTCAGCCCATCGCCTAAATTACAATTCTGAAACCCTCGAATCCCTTAGCTGATTTTTACAGCATGCCCGGGAATGCCCGGGAGGAGATTCAGCTGGCACATTCTATGTTTTTCTATCACTCCCAGTCCAGCATGGAAGGCAAATATATGGCGACATTATATCCGAAACGAAATGTCATCGAAGCCTCGCAATACGCATGAGTGCCTCATGAGCCTGGCTTATGATACGAGAATGCGTGTGACAACTCAATCTCTTTGAGCTTATATCGCTTATCAGGATAATAATGTCATATTACTGATTGCAATAGTGCCTGCATGATTGACAGGCCTCACCCAGCCTCACCACCAGGCTTAAAGACGATATAATTTAGAGTGAACGCTTATGCCATTAAAGGAGGTGCCTAATGCTTATTGAGAAAATTCGTACTTTTAGATTTCTATCTTATTATATTGCTTAAATATCGATTAAAGAATTATTTCGATACTACATTTAGTTACCGAGATATTAATTTTTTTATGAGCGCATGGTCTGGCTCGCCGGCCGGTCCACTCGTTTGTACTGCGCGCGGGACCTCTGACGTCACCGCGACCGCTGTTTCTTAGCAAACTAGGCCATACAACGGCGTCAACGTCACGGGCACGGTTGCGGCCGTGAAATTTAGGCGAAATCCAAATGGTTGTAAAATCAAACTACTGAAGCTTTTGGAATGAAACAAAAACTAGTGAATTTGTATACCTGCAGGCTCAACTGTGACAGTACTTCAAGCTGATTTGTGTCCTTTTCATTCGGAAGAGTGTCATAGGTAGTATGTACTAGACTAGAAACACATACAAATACATACATAAAATCACGCCTTTTTTCCCTATTGGGGTAGGCAGAGCAAAAACGACCTAAATAAGGTCATTCCGCAACGTCTGACAAGTTTTGAGGGTTATTATACAGGTGATCATGTATATTGCTATAGTGACAGGTTGTCAGCCCATCGCCTAAATTGCAATACACTGAAACCCTCGATTCCCTTAGCTGATTTTTACAGCTTGCACAGGAGGAGACGTAGCTGGCACATTCTATGTTTTTCTATCACTCCCAGTCCAGCATGGAAGAATAGATACACACTTAGGCTATTCCTATTTACAATTTGTTTATATTCGAATCAAATATTATAATGAAAGTAATAAATAATAGTTCCGAATATCGGTTATTCTATGGTTTTCTAATACCATTACTGACTGATTAATTACATTGGAGCCTAATGGAAAACTGGAATAGAACTACAGTACACTATTTCAGTAGACTACATACCAAATAGCTTTTAATTATTAAATGTATACATTTATAGGTCACTAATATAATTTCAATTTCATTGCTTTACTGTTTAAAATATATAAAGTAAAACCTTCTGAATCTCGATCAAAATTTAATCAAATATTCCCTAAATTGCTTGAGTTGAGATGAATATTTGATGTCTATCCTATCTGTACTTGAGCCCTAGTGCCTAACTATCCTGTGCACTTTATTTTATTATCATTTCACTAGTAATCTAATTAGTACGGCTGTTAGGCGAAAAGTTTGCACTTTCGCGTGATGGGATGAATGGGTCTCAGACTAGTTGTACACATCCTAAGGTAACTTTTGAGATATGTTGCCCTGGTGGGTACACTCTATGGGTCTGCAGCAGGGTCGGTTAGTTATCTATATAGGAGCAATTACAGTATTTCAATTATAAGGAGTGGTGCTCAAACAAAGTTTGGAGCACACCCTGGTGAAATTCACATCGCGGTGAAAAAAAACCAAAATGGCGGAAAACAGATGTCCGCCATACAAAATAAAAAGTCGAATATCTCCTAAACGATGAGAGATAGATGGAGAGTGCTCGAATAAATGTTATAGGGAATGATAGTAGGTAACCTCCGTGATCACGAAAATCCAAGATGGCGGATCCAAAATGGCGCCTGATAAAAAAATGCTCCGATCAGGCTGCAATTTGGTTGGTGAGATGTCATTGAAGTACTAATTCGATAATGATAGTTCGTTTTTCAAATCCACCGTTTTCCAATTGCATTAGTACTTCAATAACCTCTCACCAAGCCAAATTTCAGCCTGATCGGAGCATTTTTTATATCAGACGCCATTTTGGATCCGCCATCTTGGATTTTCGTGATCACCAGAAGTTACCCACTATCATTCCCTATAACATTTATTCGAGCACTCTCCACCTATCTCATCGTTTAGGAGATAGTCGACTTTTTATTTTGTATGGCGGCCATCTTGTTTCCGCCATTTTGGATTTTTTTCACCACGATGTGAATTTGGCTAGGGTGTGCTCCAAACTTTGTTCGAGCACCACTCCTATATCATTGAAATACTGTAATTGCTCCTATAGTAACCTAACCGACCCTGCCTGCAGACCCATAGAGTGTACCCACCAGGGCAAACATATCTCAAAAGTTACCTTAGGATGTGTACAACTAGTCTGAGACCAATTCAACCCATCACGCGAAAGTGCAAGCTTTGTCCGATTTTGATCCTTAACAGCCGTACTAAATATGTAATTGCTTTTTTTTCTCACAATATCTTGTTTTACAGTAGTTACTTACGAAACCCCAATGTTACACAACAAGAAGGTATATTTCCATAACTTAGTTTTAATATAAAAAGTTTTAGAGTCCTTGACCGCAAGTGGCTCTCACCCCTCGAGTGCTGGCCGGTTCAGGGCACGTGGATATCCCCCTGTAGGGACTGCATTCCATTTAGCTTGGGGCAGGGACGATAATAGCCTACGCTTTGAGGTAGAGACGACAGCGGTTTAAAATAAAAATGTAGGTAGGTATATTTCCATAAAGGACTTAATTTTAGTATAATAAGTTATAAAGTCCTTGACTAGGTATAAAGAGCTGACCGGTCAAGGCCACGTGGATATCCCCCCTGTAGGGACTGCATTCCATTTAGCTTGGGGCAGGGACGATAATAGCCTACGCTTTGAGGTAGAGACGACAGCGGTTTGTAAGGACAAATTCTGTGACTTATATGTGATTTTTACAGCTATGATAGAAAAATCCTGACTAAAATTATTACCGTCCCTTTCTCTCCCGTGATAGAAAATGACAGGTATAGACTTATATTACCTAGTGGTTTTGGCACCTACGAACTGCTACCTACCTATGCAAAGACAATAAATCTAGCCGCGAGAGCAGAATGTTCGTAGCTATTATAGCCTAGATTGCATATTATGCATCGCATGGATCGCATACCTAATAAATAGTAGCTATTAGAAAATGATGACGAAAATAGGAGTATATTTGAGCGCAAGCTAAGTGTACTTAATGGCACAGAATATTTAATACTTCTGCGTACTAAGTAATGTAATGGCATAAAAAATCTCAGAAATTTTGCCATCTCATTCAGAATAACAAATTTTTGCCGGCCCCATTTACTTAGTACTCCCTATTTAATGGTAATCATGTTTTTGGCACATCCATTACGGCCGCGTTGAGTTCTACAGAATTTTCTAACGCAATCTACGAAATTATATTCTTAAGGAGTTGGTTATAACATTTTATGCGAAAGTAAGTTTTTTTGTAAAATGCAGTCCGGCTGGCTGCTTATACTCACTGCTTCTGACAGTGATCGTCATGGACTGGTCGCTTGATGGCCCCGTGACCTATTTGCGGGGAGGATAAGATCATACTTTCCATACCGCATAGATCGCAGGGTTGCTTTGTGCGTATGTCCAGCTGGATTATCCCACTAAAGCAGTGGTAGGCTTCGCAAGGCAGGCTTCGTATGACTTGCGATCCTTTTCAACCCTTGCGATGGAATTTGGCGCCAAGCAGCTTACAGTGTGCCGTCAAATGCCGCCTTCAAGGTCATGATAGTTCTAGTCAACTTTGTCTTGGGTATCCTTAGCCTAGACAGACTAGGAGTCGAGAGGAAATTAATTGCAAAAAATTAATTAAATAAATCATCCCAAAAGAAAAATAAAACTGCATAACTGCTTGTTGTGTCTCTGTTTAATTTCAAACCCAACTTGAATCCATTGAAGTGTTTAACTAAAATGTTAGGTAACATTATACAAAAAACAGAAAACACTTGCAAATATTTTAGATACTAACATTTACAAGTGTTTTAGGAAAATGTCGGTCGGTTCTCTCTATTTGTACCACACTCGCGCGTAATATAATTATACGCCGGGGCAATTTGAGGTGTTTCATAATTTAAATGCGGGTAGAGCGATGCCTCACAGGCGAACAGTATGTATACCGGGTGTAAGGGACAGCGTATCAAAAACTGATAGGGGTTGCTCAGTCAACGAAACTGAACAACTTTCATCAGGAAATTCTTTCAGGAAAAAATAAAACATGGTATCGTCATAAAAATTGTCTAATAGAGCGAGGCATCATTTTGTAGTTTGGAGATCATTTCATATGTAGTTAGTTATTCTCATTTCCTGAAATAAATTCCTGGTGAAAGTTGTTCAGTTTCGTTGACTGAGCAATCCCTATGAGTTTGTGTTATGCTTTCTCTTACACCTCGTAACATGAAGGCTTAGCGTGTTTTATTAATTAACTAGCTGTTACCCGCGGCATCGCCCGCATGGTCACTGTGAAATAAAAGTATCCATTGGATCGCTTATCCTTGACAAATAACCGCCACCAATCCTGACATTCAAGATATTCTGACCTTCTGTTCGTTTGTCGTACCGTGGTCCGTCTTGTAGAATCACAGTAGTGCCATCTAGCGGAATTTAATTTTGCAACGTATCGATTTTTCCACGGGAATGAGATGTTTTCCCGCAGAAAAAAGTAGCCTATGTCGCTCTCCAGCCACCAAATTATCCCCATGCCGACGCTCTGTTGCGACGTGAAAGAAGGACAAACAAACAAACACACAAACAAACAAAGACACTTTCGCATTTATAATATTAGTATGGAGTATGGATATGGATATGATGTTGCTGGTAGATGTGAGGTTTGGGGTTATACAATTTATTCACATTAGTTTTTTGGTCGATGGCTCGTTTATTTTGCAATACCTAGTTACGACTTTTAAGAAGAAGAAATATAGAGACAATATGAATTATCAAAATATACTGATGGAAATATAACTCTCAATTATTGTTTACGTACAATGTTCAAGTTACCTTCGCGGAATGATAATAAGATAACAAAGATTTCCACGAACGTACCAATAATGAATATAATACTCAAATAATGATACTCTTCAAAATATTCTTTTTTAAAAACAAGGAAAATTAAATTGGAATAAATGATAAAAGCGAATAGAAATCTAGAGACTGCATTTAACAGAGTAACGCTTTATCTTTCACGATCTATCACGATAGAAAAAGAAAATATTTAAAGGGAATTCCCAATCAGACGAGGAATATTGAATTTTGAACGAACCGTGTTTGCGTGCTGTGTTATGTCTTGTTATGTTTTGATACGCCTTCGCCATCCATGTCTCTATCTCACTTTATTAAAGACATATTGTTTGGTTTGACGCGGGTACCTACACCTAGTGTTATCAAGAAAGGTATTGTTTACCCAAAAGTCGGGATGTAAGGTTAAAGTCTAATGTTTAAGTATTATACTAGCCACAACAGTTCACTGCTGGTATGGGCCTCATCCATGCCTCATCTAGTTATTTAGTGTTCGTTTTGGAAAGGTTGCCATTCTCACCGAGCATGACGGGCGTACCGTCATGCTCGGTGAGAATGCGCAACCTTTCAACCCGAACACTAATCTACAACTCTGATGAGGCATCGGATGAGGCATACAGCTAGTGAACTGTTGTGTGTATTTGTGTGTGTGTGCGTATGATTGTTTATATCTATACTATTTACTATTCGTGGGTATAAGATCTTAACATAGCTGAATAAATGTTTAGCCTTTACAAGCGATATAGTAGATGTAGTTGAACTGGTCACGTTATTTGCAGGAAATCTTGTAATTCCTTATTTCAAAAGTGATACGAAAGTTAGCTAACTTTTTTTCTTAATAGTCTGCATGTCTTTCTAAGGATTGCTGGACAACCCACTTCTTCTTCTTCTTTTCGTGTCGATGGAAATATATATTAAACTGTTTTAGACCAGTGCGAAGCCACGCGCACGGCTTCGTCGGTGGCTTTCCACAGGTCCTCCAGCGAGCAGGTGTTGGGGCACGCTGGACATGTCAGTAAGTGGGCCATGGTTTGCGAGTCTGCACCACATGTACAGTTGCGAGTACTACTATAGCCCCATCGGAAGAGAGTTTCCTTGCAGCGGCCGACCTGTGACCGACGAAAAAATGCGACAACCCACTGACGTTTTTATAATACTCTATGCAAGGTGAAGGTAGTGGTTTAATTATAATTTCTCTTGCACTGTAATCCGGTTGAAACAGGTATCTTACACAAGAGATGAAGACTGTGGTTTGCAATTCCTCTGCACTTTGTGGTGTATAGTCTAGAGAAAGTTAAGATTATCTTGACTTAAGATAATCTATATTCAAGCCAAGATCTGCACTTACACTCTTGGATGCTCGTTCCAAATTAAAGTTTGATATTAGACTTACCTTAACCTTATCTACTAGCAAGACTACAGTCTAAACTAAACTAAAGTTTTGGGCTCTTGTTGTAGAGGCTATTCTAGAGTCTAATTTTTTTGGGATTTTTCATACATACATACATATATCACGCCATTATCCCTAATGGGTTAGGCAGAGCGTCAACGACCCAAACAAAGGTCGTTCCCCCACGTCTGACAAGTTTTGAGGGTTGTTTAAGGTAGATCTGTCTGTATATTGCTGTAGTGACAGGTTGTCAACCCATTGCCTAAATTACAATATAGGTACTGAAACCCTCGAATCCCTTAGCTGGTTTTTACAGCATGCCCAGAGGAGATGCAGCTGGCACATTCTATGTTTTTCTATCGCTCCCAGTCCAGCATGGAAGATTTTTCCTAGTTTGGTAACGACAATTTAGGTTAAATCACCAGAGTGATACTATTAGGAAAATTTCACTTGGCCGCGGCGGCGGTTGCGGTTGCTATGTTTTTCTGGAGCCAAAGGCAAGCCATGGATAAAATAGGAGTGTCCTATAAAAAAAAACAGACAAAATCTAATAAGAATTCGATTCTGAAAGAAGTCGCTGTGCGCTTTGAATCTAATATTACCCCAACCCCCAATGCCTTCTATCGAAATGCAATAAGCCCGTAGATTTAAAATGATATTTCCTGCAAAAGACTCGATGTAGCTCTCGACTGGTCTGGTTTAAATATCCCAGTTCGATGAAGAGAGGCTTGATTCATGTAATAAATAGGTACTTATTCTGAAGCCTTGACAAAGTAGTCTATCTATTTTTATATTTTGTATTTTTGCACTCACAGTTGCTATTTTATTCCTAAAATATTAATAGGTACGAAATCAAAAAACCATGATGTCGCCAGCATTTGAACTTGCGTATTTGGGATATCTTATTATCACTCTGAGTATTTTGTCTGCATGCAGAGCCCGCTACGTTGCCCTATTTAATCCACAGAGCTACCACACCTATTTTAGGAATAAAACCTATTGAAATTCTTGATCTCGCATTTCTTTTCTAAATCTTGGTAAACTTAACCGACCGACAATCATTATTTGTACCTACATCACCTGTTCCACCTATCTCCCCTGGCCTATCCCCCCTAGGAGGGAAGAACCGATTTTTACATTTTGTTCAAAGATATAAGTAATGTACTTAGGAATATGGATTTTTTTAAGACATAAGTTATGCAGACTTATTTGGATCCTTTTCTTATTAATTTTAAGCTCATAAAACAATTGTAAGTTTAAAACCACTTATATTCATCATGCCTGCTTGTTTACTTACCTTTCCCACTTGTATGTAAGCTACGTTTAATCTGAATGAACTTTTGAAAAATGAAAACTGAACAACTTTCACAAAGACGAAGGTGTGAAGTGACGTCGCCTTATTCCCAGCAAGAGGAAGGAAGTGCACAAAGTTGACATTGAAACTTTAAACTTTAAAAGCGAGCTTCTCGGAGCCCTCTCGTCTCGACTCGTCTGAAGATAAGCGATGCATTATCTCCCCCTCTCCTAGATAAAACTAAACAAATATCTATCTAATGGCGCAATAAGGTTCTACAGGGTGAACAGGGAGATGAATTAAAGACATCCATTATTAAAAAATAAAAGCGTGAATGAAAATATAGGGTAGGGTTTGTTCATTAATTTTGTTTATGAGCTGCCACGCTGATCTGGGGGCACGAATAGAACATTATTTCAAGCTATTTCTGTAAAAAGAAATAAGTATAGAAACTCGAAAGTTTCAGTGTATTATCCCGAGATAATTTCAATTGATTAACCGGTCCGATACCACCTGGTAGATTGTAGGTTAGATTAGAAATTGAAAATCGTTCCTACGAATCTCATGTATGTAGAACATAAAAAATATGAAGCCACCTTTCACCATTTCAAAGAACGATGTATTCTTTAAAGCTGCTAATTTTTTTTAGAAGGATCTGGAATATCTTGCCATTTTCGTGTAGTCGTTTCTTTGCTGCATTCCTGGTACTTGAGTTGAGCGGCTAATCCGCTGACTAAAGATAAGGAAATTGAGTTTAGTGGGGATTAACTTGCAGATGGAGATTGAGGGTTTAAATATTTCTACGTTGAAAAATGCAGACTTGCTTTTCTGCTGAAAGTCTGAATAGACTGGTGTCCCGAAAATGGGAAAGGGGTTGCTCGCGCAGTCAATTCTTCTTATCTTTGTGTTCCCCCCCTGGGAATCGAACCCAGGACTTCCGGATCTCCCGATCCCTTGGCTAAGACCACTAGACCACGGAGCGCAGTCAATAAAACTACACAAAGGAATTCCTCTGGGAAACGATAGTTTTGAATGAGAAAGACCTGAGCAACCCCTTTAAGTTATCGGGACAACGTCCCTTACCAACACTCTCTTTAAAAGTATAAAAAAAAACTGAAGGAAATTAGCTGCCAGTAGTTACTTTTTATTGTGACTCCAACAATAGGTAATTGGCAGTCATACATACATACATACATAAATCACGCCTTTATCCCTAATGGGGTAGGCAGAGCGTTAACGACCCAAACAAAGGTCATTACGCCACGTCTGACAAGTTTTGAGGGTTGTTTAAGATAGATCTGTATATTGCTGTAGTGATAGGTTGTCAGCCCATCGCCTATATTACAATATACTAAAACCCTCGAATCCCTTAGCTGGTTTTTACAGCATGCCCGGGAGGAGATGCAGCTGGTACATATGTTTTTCTATCGCTCCCAGTCCAGCATGGAAGTTAGTTATTGGCAGTCGTTGGTAAAAAACTGTGTGTTATGTTTGTTTATGTCTGTCTGAGAAACCGTTTGTTCTTTTCTGCTGCAAAATCGGCTTTAGGATTCGAAAGTTTCCCATTTTTGTGTAACTTAAAAAATTCAGTGTTCAGAATTTAATTCCAGAAAAAGTTTAAAAATAACTTTGCAAACATTTTTTTTTTTTGTGTCTTTTACTTTAGCCAAAACGGGCCCTGCGAAGTAATCTTTTAAATGCGAATGGACTTTCTTCACTTCGACAAAAATACTTAAGAGTTTCAAACGAACAAGTTTACTGCGTTCTTTTCTGGCGAGTTTTTATATAAAACGTTCCTTTCTTTGGTAGGCATTTTCTTTGAGGCGAGAGTCTGCTCACGACGTTCATATAAAGAGGCTTTAGTACTAGCCATTCTCTCCTGACGGCTCAAGGGCTCTCCAGTCTCCACACTTGCCCGGAAAAATGGTGCAAGTTAGAATTTCTATGTGTTTGTTTGTCGGAAGAAAATAAAGTTTTCTTTGTACTATAATACTGATAAGATAAAAGTGTTCTTCTTCTAAAAATATTTAATAATAAGTAGAGATCATAATTTGTGGGACTTAGATCCTAATCTCAGGCTACTAAAACGGTTATAAGAAGTTACTGCTGGAATGAACAACATCCGTTTATAAGTCTGTAAAAGGATGGTAGCTGCGTCTGATGCTATTCAGAAGAAAAACAAAAAAATGTATCTGAAATCTATAGGAATATCTATAAAATTGCATCTGTCACAGCTACCATTCTAATCTGAGTAATAGTATTCTGTGATTCTAATTTTATTTTTGTTTCCCTGACTTAGATAGATTTTCCAACAATTTCCATCACGATCTCTTCCTTCCGCAGGCTACAAGACTTCAGATGCGTATGGTGTCGGAAGTGCGTGCACGCAGCTTGCAAGCCTGGGTGGCGGGCGCCTTGCTCTCTAGGCCCCACGAGGGCTTCAGTAGTGCCCCCCACTAGACTGCACTCTGTGGGACCCGACGACGCCTGGGTGCCCGACAGGCCGCCCAATGCTTCTCCGCTCATCGTGTTCGTCAATTCAAGATCTGGTGAGTTGTATCTTACGGTCTATTTGTTGGGATCGACAGTTATACGAGACAAAGTCGTAAGACTCGATTGTATTTACAATGGTCATATTGAATGAAATGATTCCCAGCTAACTAAAGACAAGTTTCTAAATAAAACAAACAAACGAACTTTAAACCTTAAAATATGCTTGTGAAGTATATCCTAACCAGAGATGGTCTAGTTTTATTAGCAACTAGCGGTCCGCCCCGGCTTCGCACGGGTAAACATAATTTGCCGAAGAAAAACCTCTAAAATTATCAGTGTTTCTCTACCATATTATGCATGTGTTATACATATAAACCTTCCTCTTGAAACACTTAAGCTATTAAAAAAACCCGCATCAAAATCCATCGAGTAGTTTTAAAGATCTAAGCATACAGACATACAGACAGCGGGAAGCGACTTTGTTTTATACTATGTAGTGATATTAAAATGTTGCAGACCGAATAAATCGCGTTCCTCCTACAACTCGAACCTCCTTCAACAGGTGATAACCAAGGCGTGAAATTCCTGCGGCGCTTCAGGCAGCTACTGAACCCGGCTCAAGTGTTCGAGCTGAGCGGGGCGGGACCCCGCTTGGGGCTGCGGCTGTTCCGGCATTTCGCCCCGCTGCGGGTGCTCGTGTGCTCGGGGGACGGGTCGGTCGGGTGGGTGCTTCAGGAGATCGACAAGCTGGATATGCATGTGAGAATTTGACTACAGTAGTTTCACCTCACTATTAGCTGCCGCTAGGCCACAATTGTGATTACTACAGGTTTACTATGCCGAGCTTGAGCACAGTGTACAGGATATCAGGATACTCAATTAAAACTGGATAATCTTCTTATTCACAATTTATTTTGAGATCCAATACATAGGTAGTAGTAGTAGGCACGATACGCGTGTTACAATTGAGCGGTAGAATATCGAATGATCGCGGACCGAACCGAACGACGAAGCGAGCGTTGCGCGGAGTCTGGGGCGCGAGCGGAGGGCGGCCCAACGGTCTTTTGTTTGCATAAACACGCAGCCTTCATTTCATACAGACGAACAGCACTTTCCAACTGCAGGTACGACTGCAGTTATCGCCTGTTGAAGGAGGTTCGAGTTGTAGGAGGAACGCGATTTATTCGGTCTGCAACATTTTAATATCACTACATAGTATAAAACAAAGTCGCTTCCCGCTGTCTGTATGTCTGTATGCTTAGATCTTTAAAACTACTCGATGGATTTTGATGCGGGTTTTTTTAATAGCTTAAGTGTTTCAAGAGGAAGGTTTATATGTATAACACATGCATAATATGGTAGAGAAACACTGATAATTTTAGAGGTTTTTCTTCGGCAAATTATGTTTACCCGTGCGAAGCCGGGGCGGACCGCTAGTTGCTAATAAAACTAGACCATCTCTGGTTAGGATATACTTCACAAGCATATTTTAAGGTTTAAAGTTCGTTTGTTTGTTTTATTTAGAAACTTGTCTTTAGTTAGCTGGGAATCATTTCATTCAATATGACCATTGTAAATACAATCGAGTCTTACGACTTTGTCTCGTATAACTGTCGATCCCAACAAATAGACCGTAAGATACACTCACCAGATCTTGAATTGACGAACACGATGAGCGGAGAAGCATTGGGCGGCCTGTCGGGCACCCAGGCGTCGTCGGGTCCCACAGAGTGCAGTCTAGTGGGGGGCACTACTGAAGCCCTCGTGGGGCCTAGAGAGCAAGGCGCCCGCCACCCAGGCTTGCAAGCTGCGTGCACGCACTTCCGACACCATACGCATCTGAAGTCTTGTAGCCTGCGGAAGGAAGAGATCGTGATGGAAATTGTTGGAAAATCTATCTAAGTCAGGGAAACAAAAATAAAATTAGAATCACAGAATACTATTACTCAGATTAGAATGGTAGCTGTGACAGATGCAATTTTATAGATATTCCTATAGATTTCAGATACATTTTTTTGTTTTTCTTCTGAATAGCATCAGACGCAGCTACCATCCTTTTACAGACTTATAAACGGATGTTGTTCATTCCAGCAGTAACTTCTTATAACCGTTTTAGTAGCCTGAGATTAGGATCTAAGTCCCACAAATTATGATCTCTACTTATTATTAAATATTTTTAGAAGAAGAACACTTTTATCTTATCAGTATTATAGTACAAAGAAAACTTTATTTTCTTCCGACAAACAAACACATAGAAATTCTAACTTGCACCATTTTTCCGGGCAAGTGTGGAGACTGGAGAGCCCTTGAGCCGTCAGGAGAGAATGGCTAGTACTAAAGCCTCTTTATATGAACGTCGTGAGCAGACTCTCGCCTCAAAGAAAATGCCTACCAAAGAAAGGA